>NDXB01015880.1:0-22485 GCA_002631895.1 Agapornis roseicollis | reverse complement strand
GGAGGTTGGAACTGGATGATCTTAAGGTCCTTTCCAACCCTAACTATTCTATGATTCTATCATGCATGAAAGCCTGGTGAACAAGGGCTGCTTCTGAAAATCCTAGAGCTTTGTTAGAAGGCATTACTGCGTCTTTTTAAACTCATAAATATTCATATTTGCATTCCCAATAACTTTCTACAACAGGAACTCTCTTGGTCCTGTTATTGTGCAGCCAAACATATTAAAGAAAGAAAAAAGCTTTCATTAGGGGGGAAAAGGAAAAAAAAACATAGACAGGTGTAAGAGTGTTGTAAGTGGAGGTGGATAAAATAGTTCTGCCTATCTACAGGATTTCTTGAACAATGCTTTTTTAGTAAACATGCCTCTAAGGTGAATTAATTTAGTTCACTGAAATCCAGCAGTACTGAGCATACTTCAAATATCATGCCACATACACGAGCTAACTCCAGCTAGCCAATTGCTACAGGAGTCCTTAGAAAGTATAAGAAGAATTTTTGTTATACGAACAAAAAGGAGCAGCAAATATGTTACCTCTGAAGCGAAGATATTTGGGATGAAATGAATACCCTTTTTACAAGTCAAATCCTTTCTACAATGTTAGTTTTGAAGATCAATATCAAACTAGCTGTTACTTTAAAAATAGCACATCAAGGAGGAATGTTCCTACTCCAAGAACCTCTTCCATGAGCACTTTCTCTGCTATGATAGCCGGGATGCTTCAAGCAGACTCCAGAACCTCCAAACATTAATAGTGTTTATATGCAAGTACCCTCCTCTCTTTCATTAACACTGAACTATAACTGAATGTCACAAGTAAGGGGCTGTGGGAAACTGAGCTACGAACCAAGCAATCCTGTTAAGGGTACAGACCTGTCCCACTCCTCCTTTACTCTAGGCCTGAGGAGGTAACCTATGCCGCTCTTTAGCAAGCACAGATTACCTAGTTCTGTTGACCACCACATGAAAAAGCAGCCCCCTCTACATACTGCCTGTCCTGCAAAAGGAGCTTTCCTTTTCCACAGAATCAAAGAGGGGACATTCTGCAAAGGGCTGCAGGACAGCAGTAGAACCTGCTATGAGTAGACCCTAGCTGTAACCCGGGACAACGTTGCTTGATACAAAAAACCAAAACGAACACACTCAACCACCCCCCACACCCCAAAAACCAGCTTCCTGTGCAGTAAAAAACAGTTGTTCTATGTAATTACACACTTGGTACATAGTTGCATTCAAAACACAATACTGCATTAGTATGTATAGATAAGTAAAATACGTATAAACTCAAAATGCGTAACAACTGCAGTTTAAAAAGCCAAACACCTCCTTTCCCTCATGAACTTACCAAGTACCAGCATGTTCTAACTCTGTGAAGTTTCCAAGGTAACAGAGTAACATCTCGGACAGACTAAATTAGAACTTGAACAAGTCTGACAGTGTTTAATGTACTGCTGTTGCTATGATCGTCTCTAGCCAGTGCTTAAGAGGAGACAATGAAAGGGAGGACAATGAAGGAAGTCCAGGAGAGCAACGCGTGCTCTAGAGGAAAACATGCACACAGAATGGCAGAAGCCATTCAAGCAGCTACTTCGAGTTACAGAGGTATCTAGCAATAGCCAAAGTTATTTCTTTACTTGAATGTAATTTTTTTTGGCAAAACAAATTATCAATATTGTTGGCCAATTAATGAAGTGGATATGAATGTTAATTTTTATTTCCCTTCTATATGTACTGCTGCCATCACCATTCTGAAGAACAGACAGAGTCTTCAAGTTATCAGACACTGATTACATCACTTTTATAAAGGCATTTTTCAAGTCTAAATTTCAAATTTTCAGAAAAATTAATCAGGAACTCTGATTAAAATATGAATAAGATTATATAAATATCAAGGTTTTCAAGTCACTGTTCCTATCTCTTTCGTAATTACCCCTTCACTATAAATGGTGCATGGAACAATATACTGCAGAAGTATTTTTAAAGAGTACACTTTAAGAGCATACACCAAAATCAAAAAGGCAGGTAAAACTGAATCAGAAAATTTACCTGAATTAGGAAAAGCTCTGCTGCCAAAGCCTTTGCTAAATTTGGTTCTAAAAGTTCATTCTAGTTACAGAGTACGGTTACAGACCAACAGGATAACAAAAAACTTTATCCTAGATGATGAAGTCTTGGGAAGCAATCCAATTCCAAAAGCTTTACTACCAAATGCAGACTAGCACAGGGCATACTCCATAAAGAAAGCCTTATCTAATGCAGGATTTATGCACCTCTAAGTTAGGCATAGTGAAACTTTGCTTATAGGTGCTGCCCTCTGGAGCGATATAAAACTTGCTGGGTGAGACACCTGGAGATGCTTGTGAAGTCTGGGCTCTTCATACCACGCAAGAGAGGGTCAGGCACCCCAGAGGAGCTAGCAAAATCCCCAGGCATTAACCTGGCAATAGGTAGCTGAGAAAAACCAAACAAACCCAAACAGAGCAACAAAGATTGTCAAATATCCATCCTGCTCCATAGTCCAGGCAGACTCAGAGTTAAGAGCCTAGAGTTTCACAGTTCTCTCCCAAATGAAAGAATCAACAAGGGTGCCTTGGAATTGGTAAATGTGTTCAGGCTCACACTTTCCAGTATGGCATACAGTAGAGCTCAGGATACAAGTTTATGCTACCTGGACAGTCTCTACACTGATTGATTGCTCTGAACAACCCAACAGTGGATTGGCTGTAAAAGTACCAACACAGTCCTAAGAACAAGGAGGAATATCTAGTAGGATGGCTCTATCCTAAAACTAACTGGCCTAGCTGTCATCTGCAGTGTGGTATTGGTGCATGAGCTCTCTGTCTGGTTCACTGATTTTCATCAGTTTAAATGTGGCAACGTGTAGAAATTTAAACAGAGGCAACAAACTCTTCTGTATAAACTGGCAAAGAGCTTGGTGGTCAGCTTCCTTTTCCTGCAAGGGTAAAAAGGTGTTTCAACATCATCAGGCTAAGCATCCTAACTAATAAGTTATATCACATGTGGAGGGCTTCTACTCCCATCATGCTTCAAATAAACCATGATGAAGAAGCAGAGATTATTTTGACAGTGTGCTCCAAAGACATTGACCTCTGCTGCATCTCGGGCAATCCAGAGGCTAGAACTGCTGAACACACAAAGCAATCCGTCCCACTTAAAATTCAGAGATAGAAATATATCCTCTCCTCACTGGCTAACAGCTGCTGGTTTTGCTGTGGAGTACTCATTCAAAAGGAGGAAGCTTTTGTTACTTACACTGGAGAGAAGTCCAGCATTGCCAACAGACATGAAGCAAATTTGAATAATCCAGATATAAAGGGTCATATTGAAGACTACACAAAGGAAAAAGGTCATTAAATATTCAACAAGCTCTGACATTTCATTTCCAGTAGTCGTGAATATGAAGAGGAATCTCACATCAAGTCCTGAGTAGATCAGGGGATTACAAAATTACAAGCCAACGTTTCGAAACAGACAGCAGGGTAAAACCATCCCAGACCTCCTTCAGAAGCTTTTCTTAAAGTCCTTAAAGAAGAGCCCCTCCCCAGCACCCCTGTAGGCCCTCTTCAGATACTAGAAGGTTGCTATGAGATCCCCATGCAGCCTTCTCTTCTCCAGGCTCAACATACCCATACTACTACTGCCACTAATAATAGTAATAATGATAAGGGATACCCCTTTGGCAGGTTTGGGTCAGGTGTCCTGACTCTGCTTGCTCCCAGCTTCCCTTGTGCCTCCTCACTGGCAGAGCATGAGAGACTGAAAAGTTCTTGATCAGGGTAAGCATTATTTTGCAGCGACTAAGACATCGGTGTGTTATCAGCACTGTTCTCAGATAAAGCTGAAAACACAGCACTGCACCAGCTACTAAGAAGAAAAATAACTGTTCCAACTGAATCCAGGACAGGTGCGTTGAGAACCGGCCGAATGGCAGAGTTCAGAGGGCTGTGACCAGTGGAGTAGGATCCCATTGGAAGCCTGTAGTCAATGGTATTCACTAGAAACTGATACTGGATCCAATCTTGTTCAACTTGTTTATTAATGACCTGTGTGAAGGGGTAGAATGTACCCTCAGCAAGTTTGCCAATAAGATGAAGCTGGGGAGAGTGGCTGATATACCTGAAGGCTTTGCTGCCATTCAGTGGGACCTCAATAGGCTGGAGATTTGGACTGAGGTTCTCAATGACTTTGTCTCAGTCTTCACCAGCAAGTGCTCCAGCCCCGCCGCTGAAGTCTTGGAAGGCAGATGGAAGGACTCTGAGCATGAAGACCTTAGGCCCGCTGCAGGAGAGGATGAGGTTTGTGATCATCTTAGGAACCTAAACATGTACAAGTCCATAGGACTTGATGAAATCCACAGGTCCTGAAGGAGCTGGCACATGAAGTTGCTAGGCACTATCATATGTGAAAAATCATGGCAGTCAGGTGAAGTTCCTGAAGACTGGAAAGAGGGAAATATAACCCCATTTTCAAGAAGGGGAAAATGGAAGAATGAGGGAACTACAGACCAGTCATCTCACTCCTGTGCCTGGCAGGATCATGGAGCAGATTCTCCTGGAAACCATGCTAGTGCACATGAAAAATGAGGTAGTTGGTGACAGCCAATATGGCTTCAACAAAGCCAAATCCTGCCTGACCAATTTGAACTGATCAATAGGGGCAAGACAGCTGACATTATCTCCCAGGAACTGTGCAAAGTGTTTGACACTGTCCTGCATGACATCTATGTCTCTAAACTGGAGAGACATAAATTTGATGGATGGACCACTTGGTGAACAAAGAACAACTGGATGGTGGCCACACACAGAGTTGCAATCAATGGCTCAATGTCCAAGCAGAGACTGGTAACAAGCAGTGTCCTCCAGGGGCCAGTATTAGGACCAATCCTGTTCAACATCTTTATCAGTGACATGGACAGTGGGATTCAGTACACCCTCAGCAAGTCTGCTGACAACTGTAAGCTATGTGGTATGGTTGATATGCTGGAAGGAAGGGATGGGATCCAGAGGGATCAGGACATGCTTGAGAGGTGGCCAATGTCAACCTCATGAAGTTGAACAAAGTGAAGTGCAAGGTCCTACACCTGGGTCGGGGCAATCCCAGGCACAGCTACAGGTTGGGCAGAGGAGATTCAGCCCTGCAGAGAAGGGCTTGTGGGTGTTGGTCAATGAGAAAATGAACATGAGCCGGTTTAAGTGTGCGCTCGCAGCCCAGAAACCACCCCTGTGCTGGGCTGCATCAAAAGGAGCATGACCAGTAGGTCAGAGGACGTGATCCTACCCCTCTCCTCTGCTCTCGTGGGACCCCACTTGGAGTACTGTGTGCAGTTCTGGTGTCCTCAACATAAAAAGGACATGGAGCCATTGAGCAAGTCCAGAGGAAAGCCACGAGGATAAGGGGGCTGAAGCACCTCACATATGAAGCCAGCCTGAAAAACTGGGTTTGTTGAGCCTTCAGAAGCAAAGGCTGCATGTGGACCTCATAGTAAGGAAGACTGATGGGGCTCTGGAAATCTGTCAAGAATCATCCATGATGCAGATAAGCATGATATAGTTGATATAATATACTCCTTCTGAAGAAAGTATTTTGATAGAATCCATCATCAAAACCTCATAAGTTAGCTAAGCTCTCACGCAGTATGAGGGAAAGACCTCCTGTGAATAAGCAACAAAACAGCAGGGACCTGTTCTGCAATCAAGAAAAAAAAACCCCAAACAACTAGGAAAGAATATGGTAGAGAATGACAACACGAAACTACTACGGAGCAAAGAGGAAGATAATTTAGATATTTAAATATTTAAAACTACGGATAATTATTTGGAGTTCTTCACATTTCTTTTTACAACATGAAATACTTTTTCAACTACTTTTTGTTAGCGAGTAGGATTAAATGTTAAATCAAGATCACATGGTTTATTTGGGCTCTGGGAACATTTATACATCTCCAAAACAAATTCTTGCAGGGCTTGGTCTATGATGATAACTGTGAGAGCTAGTTTATGTTTATAGACTGTTGCTAAAGCACTGGTGGACTAAAAATAAGTTCTGTCAAACAATGATACTGTATTCTCAATCTATAACAAACAAATCCTTTCTATAGATCATCCAAATCAGGAGAGTGTCAATGAACACTTATTTCTGAGAAATGAGAAGTAAGGACTTGGTAAAGACAGGATTCAGAAGTATCTAGAGCTATTAAGACACTGGGTGGAGGGGAGGTAAGGCATGAATGTTTTACCAGCCTTGGTTTTGAATGATAGATAGCACGCATGCAATTTTCACTAGTTAAAGTTATGCTGCAGTGTAATCTTCTCGATTGGCTGTAGGGTTTTGCAGTAATGCTTTGACAGGTTGTGTGCACTCTGGATTTTGCCCCTCTAAACTTTTCAACTTGAGGGCTTTTCTGAATAAACTGATTCCACTCGCTCTGCTCTTCCGAAGCTCAGGGCCTATATATCAAGAGCTGCTAACTTAGCTGCTCTTGAGGTATCAAACATAGCCCTACAATGATCTCTAGTGAATGGTCTCGACTTATGTCTTAAAAATTCACTCTCACTTGAGATTTAACATTACAGAAGCCTTCTTTGTGAACTCTTCTTCAGTGTGGCCAGTTTTGCTATTTAGCTTTTGAAAATGGCTTCTCTAGAATTTCTCATTTTTCTGTTTTACTTTCCTGATTTTGCAATTCTGCAGTATTTCAGAGAAAACTACTGTTAAGTAAACGTTTCATTTGAAAACTCCTAGGATCTGTTATCTGTTATCTCCCTGTATTCTTAGTCAAAGCAATGAAAACCTCAAAGCAAAATTTCCAGTTGATTGCTGTTTGTATGAATGCAATAAAAAGCTTTTTTTTACTTCTTTTTTTCTCCCTGAACTTCATTGCTGAAATTAATTCCAAACCCTCAGGGAGTGTTCCAGGCTCTATCAGCTGAAACCCTATTGATTCTACAGAGTAAAATCTGAAAAGGAGAGAAAAACTGAAAATATCTAATTGGCAGAACAAAATACTGCTATATCATCGCCATTACACACATCTGACAACTCCAGAACCCCAATGACATTTTCCTACTCCCTCCTATCCAGTTGCTTTAAGATGAAGATTCTCTTGGGCACTCCTTCTTGCTGCCTGCACAGCCAAGAACAGCTCATTTGGCTCTGACAGTGAAGTGTAAACTCATTCAGAGAGTTTACTCATCAGAAGTCACAACTCTCCAACTGGTACCAACATGTAACACCATTTAAAAGTTATCCACCAAAACGATAAATGCATTCAACTAAAGGAAAATCAGGTCTGTACAATTATGCTCTCCCTCTCATACATGCATCTAATTCTACCTGTGTCAGTAGCCTTTCTTACTGACTTTTTGCTGCAGTTCAGATTACATAGTGCCAAACAAAGCACGGTGTGGAGAAGATACAATCTGCAGTTCTCGATACCATTGAGGTCACCTGAACAGAACATAATACATAATCAGTGCAAAACCCTATCTTCTCAATGATTCAAAATCCACACTCAAGATTGGCTTCTAGAAAGGAAGAACAAGCAATCCGAAACTGCATCAAATCCTCATATTATTTGGAAGTGGGAGCAAGGTAAGGTTTTTCCTCTGTTTCTGTATGTCTTGGTAGGGCAATAGCATAGGGAAAAAATCAAAACACAAACAAAACAAAAACACTCAAAAAAAACCCCATACAAAAAACCCCACACAAGCATGAATTTGATGGCAACAGACCACTGAAAAATGCAAACATATTTTACATACTATTTTACATTCACCCTCAACTATAAGTGATGATCAAAGCAAAATATCAGTTAAGTAAGAACTGTATTTAGGGAACACCCATAAGTCTATGAGTCACCTGAATGATTCCAATAGACCATAGCTTTTAAAACGTGGCTTTACCAGCACAGAAAGACATGGTCTATGTAATATCACCGTAACGGATTATGGATACTTTGCTAAGTTCTTACAGATGAAGTGAGATAAGTCAGTTTCTCAGCTGTTCCTAACCATATTACTGGCTGCACAAACTATTTGGGGCTATTTCACATCCACGGTCCACTAAACCCTTTAGCTATTGCTTCTCTTCCTCCTCCTTCAAAAAGAAACAGAACTGAAATACTCTGGGTGCTAACACCGAGTGTATTAGAAATGTATCTGCAGCTGAAGCTGCAACAAAGATGATAAAAGGGAAACTATCCACTGAAAGGGTAGAAGAAAAAAAACCATTATTTAAAACAGTTACTAGGTACAACATGCTGTTTATCAAGAGATAAAGAGATTAGACAGATTTATACTTTATACTGAGCACTATATCATGTGATAAGCATCACCTGTAGGCCAAAAGGCACAATCCATAAAACAGATTAGATAGTCTGAAACAAAGAACATTCTGTGCCTCGCAGTCACTAATTCAAGGCAGAATACACCACACTAGGAAATTCAGAAGCACAAATAAGACCTTGTATGTATTTTGCCATTATAAAAAGCTCAGTTCTTTCAAATTAAGTGGCTTCTCAGAATTACAGTTGTTATAAATCCCATATGGAAGACCATTTCTATTAGAAGATCTTAAGAGCAGGTTTGGCATCAGCAGTGAAGACCAAGGGAAGAGGCAAGCTTTGGAAAAACTGCCTCAACTACGAGTGCCTACTGCTTCTTCCTGTACCACCACCTCTTCAGTTCTTACAACTTCAGCAAGCCATAATTGTTCAGACTCAAATTTTCCACACTGGACTTTTGCCAATTTTGAGAGACATTTTTTCGAGTACTTTTAGTCTCTTCCAAGAAAGAGGATAGGGAAAAACACACTGCTCTTTACAGATTAATGAATTCCACTGACCTTTCCAACAGCTTGAGCCCCCTAATGCTTCAGAAGGAATGGGCTACTGAGTACAAATCTTTGCCAACCTCGAACCCTTTGCCAACCTTTGCCTCCTCAATTTGGCCAGGATCAAGCCTTGGTACATACTGCTAATTTATGTATGCAGAAGAAATCTTGATTTTAACAATGCATTGATCACCCTATTCAAGCACTATGCAGGAGACAGGAAAGCCATGCATGGAGGACATAAATGACTACAGGCAGACTGAAAGATGCACAAATGAAGAGCCAACATGAAAACAGAATCAGTAACTGCTACCTGGGCACAGGAGGAGGGGAAAAGGGCAGTAAGGGTTGGCAGAAAAAGGGGTGGAAAAGCAACAGCAGGATTTGTACCTTGGAGAAAATGCAGGTAGGGCAACAAGCCAAGTCTGTGCATTCTCCTCAAGGACTGGAATGAAACCCAAAATTGCTGTCTAGCAGACAAATGGTGAGACTCAGTATCTGCAGAACTGTAAGTGATACATCCTATTTTCCTGTGGACCACAGAGAAGGTAACTACATACTACCCTGCTAAAATCATATCTTTAATTCAGACTACAAAGGTCTGCTGCACTGGAAGTTATGCATCCTGATAAAGAACATCTGGGGTTTTTTCAACATATTTAAAAAACAATCCTAGGAAGTTACAAATATTAAAACAAGTTAAAGAAAAATCAAAGACTGCAAAACCAGGTGCTGAAAGTCTTTGCAATTTTAATTAGGCTTCTCTCTGCATGCATTTTATGAGGAGTTTGTGAAAACTAAATGGAAAAATGTCATTGTTTGAATGTAACTGTGCATGTCTCGAAACTAACTTGACACTGTTTATGGTCACCCTCTTTTAATGTCTTTGCCTATACCTATGGAGTTCCAGCAGAACAGGCATCCCACAAAGCTGGCATGAACTAGAGGAATATGGGGGAACAACAGGAATCTATGTTACAGATTACACTGTCATCACTCTTGTACCTTTACTAAACAAAGACTTTTGTCCCTTTAAGTCCTATCATGCCCCAAGTGTATCTTGTAGCCTTCTGACATCCTACTCCTTCACAGAGGTAAACCAGCCTCACTCTCAGTATAATCAGAAAAGAACAAGTCTGCAATATTTAGGAAACAAATCCACATATGACTAATATTTATTCAGTCCTTACCTCATTTGGTGGAACAACAGCAAATGGTTGGATGACAGCCGCCAGTGGAATACGAGCCTGTTTGGCCATATCTGAAGACAATGGGAAGCAGTAGGTAGTACATCGGATGAAACGAGGGCTGGCATGGCCTAGAACACCCAACACAGCATGCAGAATGAAAGGCTGTTAAAAGGAATCTGCCTGCCTCAAACATAAACCAGAAGAATCAAAACCAAAACATAAAGAAAAAAGTACATAAGTACACCTTTCTTTTTCTCCCGTGCAAGCGTCTACCCATCTCTCTGCTTTATGTATATGTCAGTCCATTGCCTCACCCTGTGGGTAAATCTTTTCTTGCTGTTTGAGTTTAAAGCAGACATTTAAACATATCAAGAAAAAAAATCCACAATTATTTGCAATAAGAATCTCAGCAGAGATTAGTTTGAAACATATCATATCTAAGATCCTAAAAGAGAATAATAGGGGTGAAAACCCCAGTGGAAATGTCAGCACTGTATATAAACAAACGCTGCAGACTGATACCTACTGTTAAGACTGCTCTAATGAGCTAGCTCTGATCCAGAAAATAGTGTATCTGTGTTAACATCACTATGCTCATTTATCTGGCAAAATACCATATGCTAAAATCACTGTATCACTTATGCAGCAGAGTTAGCTCAGTTTCCTCTGTGAGAAACTCTGCTAGGTACAGAAAGGCAACATTTCCCAAGTCTGCTTCCTTATGTTTCTTTTTCAATCATCAAGTTGTAGCTCTGCTCAGTTTCTTGAAAGCCATTTATTTCATTGAAACTACATTACCCCATTCCCAGATAATGCCAACAATATCTTGATGTGTTTGCAGATTTGAATCAGTTTATCCAAACACTGATAAATTAAAAAGGTTACAGCGCTAGCCTCATTGCTTATTCTAGCGTCCACCTTTTCAAATTTCAGAACCCAGAAAGCATTTTCAACTGGAAGTTTAAAACCTTGAAAAATTTTAACTTAGAAGATTTGTCTCAACTATTCGTACTATTTTAAAGGTCAGGAAGGGCAGAGGAGTTGTTAACCCAAGGCATAAGAAACCAACTCCCACTTCCCCATCCCTGCTCTCTTCCCCGACCTCTTTTTCTTTATAGGGAGCTGCCCATTTCATGTCTGATTTAGACTAAGTAGCATCATTTTCAGATGACAAATTTGAAAATTTAGGTGGATTTTTTGGTTGGGGTTTTTTCTTCAAAATTAATTTGATTTCACCTAGAAATACTCCCAAATGAGGAACAAGGCCAGTTACCTTGGTCATGGATTACGCAGTCTGTGGTGACAAGAGGAGGCACCTGTCCTCTTGTGTTTGTAGCATAGATCTGCCCTCCTCTAGAAGCCTTATCATTTTCAATTACTTGAATCTGACAAATAAGAAGCAAGGACAGCGTGAGTGGACAGTGCTATCACATTCAGGCTTCTGAGACACTTAACTAGGAAACTATACACACAGATGAGCTGAGATATTTACAATTTATTTACAACCACAGCTGCCTGTTGGAACTCAGGGGTAGAACTATACATTGGGATGGATAAGACATAAACAGTTAACAGATGAGTTATTTAGAGTAAGCATACTGAATGCTAGGACAGACCTTTTCAGGAGAGGCTGGCAACAAACTGAGGACAGTGATGGTGTAAAAAAGTCTTTCTTACTGATTATGGCCTTCTATTTCCCCAGATCAAACTGAAGCGCAAAGCTGTTTGACCTTACTCAGATGCCACACATACCAGGTTATCTTTTGTATGACCATAGTTGTGCCAGAAGCTGCTCTCCATAAATGAATGCACAGGTAACTGATCAGACTGCAATGGCAGGAGGGGCTAGCCCTCATGCCTCCTGAGTAGGTTCCATGCACAGGGTGGTTAAGAAATGAACAATAATCTATACTATAGATCACCTTCCTAGCTGAGCAGTATTTCAGGACGGCCATTTAGAAAGCAGCAATTTGAACTCCTGAAAAAAGCCTTGCTGGCCATCACGCAGTATTTCAACACAGGAATGCAGGGGTTTCATTCTCTAGGTCAGACTACCTTGTTGTGAGCTTCCTCTTAAAAAGTAAAGGAGAGCAATCACAGGAAGTTTTATTAAAATGAGGCTGCTCTGATCATGTACATATTTACTCTGGTTGAAGCCTAGTTTATAACAATATACAACCTCATGTCATGACATGCTCATGAAGCTGGCTTTACTTCTGAACAAATTCCCCTCCCGTACACTTCTTCCCCTGTCCTTTCTGCACAGTCCCTCGGCCCTGTTTATGTTTGATAGTTTTCAGGATATAACTGAAGTTCAATAAGGCTGCATTTGGTTCCACACCATAAACCAGATCGCTGAGATGATACCGTTATTCCTCCTCTTCCCTCAAAGAAGCTGTCTTTTCAGAGATCTGGTTTAGAGTATAGCTGAACAGCTGTAAGAGGCAAGAGGAATGAGGCAATTTCTGAAACTGGTTTTGCCACTGCTGCTGCTATCCCATGGAATTGTATCTTTACACTGCACATAAATTTCTAATACTAGGACGTTCAGAAGCCTCTGTTGGAAAGCAAACAGAGAAGAAAGACAAAATTAGTTGCACAGAATCTATTGATCCTTGTCAAAGAGGTATTTCCTAACACACTGGAAAAAATCAGGGGGTTGTAATTTTATTTCTTTCCCCCAACACAGTTCTTGTATTGCAATTCAAATACACAATACATTCCTCACAGAGCTTGCTATATCTTCTGACTCATTACTTTTCCCTGCCTTGTATACTTATTGCTAATTCTTGCATTAGAAGGAAAAAGGTTTTGAACTAAAAAAAGCCCACTGTCTGAAGAAAGCAAACCATGTTCAGAATCAGCTCTGCAGCGGATCAATGTACCATGGTATCATGCAGTTAACTGAACCAAATACATCATTGTTCTGGGAAACATCTGTTGACAAAGCCAGTATGCTAGTTTTTATGGATGTTCTCAAGAGCATGCATCAACCCCTAACATACGTAAAAAAATATAAAACAATGGCTCAGAGAAGAAGAAAATTTATCTGGCAACGCTACTGTAATTACATATTGTAAATGTAACAAGAGAAATGCACACGGTTATATTAGTTACTCATTCTGGATTACATTTATGCCCTTTACAGACCTTGACCCAGATCATGTTTCTTTTAAACATGTCATTTCGATCCTCTCTGTTCTGCTTATATAAACCTTTTAACCTATTTTAACATTGCTGTCACAGTCCAGGCTGTTTATTCTACATGCATAATTGAAACAAGACATCAGTTCATGCTTTCATGCCAGACCTCCTTCTCCACCCTTTTTTTTTTGGTTAGACAAGACTGTATTACCCTTCTTATCCAAAAAATACCATACTGAAACAGCTGGGAATGACTGACCTATTGAGGACATTTGTTACTTACACAGACACTCACTTTAGTTTTTTCATACAAGGGCTTTTAGTTACATTTAACTTGAAAATTACTTTTAACGAAGGCAATTGCATTTGTCATATTAACCTCTAAGTGATTATCAACAAGCATTTTCTCAACATCTTGGGGATTTTACACCAAAGCCATCACTGGATAAAACAAAATATCTTTTCTAGAAGGACAAAAGAATATCACAATTTAAGGAAGCAGAGCTGCTCCCTATAGACACCGTCAGGGCTTTTACACAAACGCTCTTTCCTCATCTTTCTGGAACTTGAATTCTTTCCTGTACAGCAACGCTGCCTCAGCAGAGAAGTGGAAGCTTTCTTCACCCAGACTAGCTTACACTGTGGTGGTTAATATATTTCTCTAAGCAGAAAATTCTAGGTCAAAGCTGAAGTACACAGCCTGGTTCAAGACTCCCAGCTCTCTGCAGACCTTTCTGACCAGTTTGGATGATAGGCAGAACCAGTGTGCGTGTGCATCGAAATGTGTTTTCCCCATGAGTTCAGTGCTTTCTATTTCAATCAGCTGTTCAGTGACATTTAGACTACTTTATTTAAGATAGACAGACACAACCATAACATAGTTTTCTCTATACCATTCTAAGAGACACTGTCTCACCAGGACATTTTCAGGTGTGCTTCAACAGCTGGAGCCTCTTCAACCTGTATGAAGCTTAAGCATTAAGTATATTTGAAGCTACTGAAATCTTTACAAGGCTGCAACAGCTAGAAGGATGCTCAGGCAAATGATTCTAGTTGCCTGGAAAACTCCTGAAATCACAGAGCCTTTTGAGCGTGCGACTTTTCACCATTTCGAGTTCTTGTACCTGCATTCTGCACAAATCCTGCTTTACATACGTGTTACAAGTTTAAGGCTTCAAACTTTCCAGAGTGAAAGGGAAAGGTGATTAGTTGCAGTGAATGCAAGTAATCCTTCAGTACTGCTCATCTTAGTACTGATTGATTGATTGATTGATGGCTTGGCTTCGTGAGTGAGGATCTCGGAAGTGCTTTACCCACGCTTACTATAAGCACAATGACCAAGGGCATGTGGGATATGCAAATCTGGTTGGAAAAAAAAGGGTGCTTAGGCAATTAGGAAATGTCTGACCGGGACTGACATCTCCTGAGCAATCTCGAGCTACCCATGCGCTGGTCTGCCTGCATGCAATGTTGGATCTGCAACTTCCCATGCACCTTGTCACCTGCCATCTTGACCCTCACCTGTCCATACAGACAAGTGACAGTGAGCCCTACCAGCCTGCACAGTGGGTTTGTAAGGGGAGGGCAGCTTGCACAGAACTGGCCTCACCCTTTACACCTGAGGTTTAACTGCCACGGCCTAGCTAGCTTGGATGGTGACAGCAAAGTCCTCAGGTCGTAGGTTTTGTAAGAGTGTCCTTCTCTTCCATGAAAGACCTTACAAGGCCAGACGAGCTCCATCAGCCCAGGTTTGAAGATAGTTTTCCTTCTCCAATGAGGAAGGTCTGTCTTTGCTACTGAAGATTAAGGAAGGGCTTTAACCCACACATACTGAACAAGACTGTCATCTCCTGGGTCAATCTCCAGCGGCCAATGATGCAACAGCACAATATCAAGCGTCTAGGCAGGATTCTGACTTAGAAGTGTTCAGTCATAAGCCTGCAGATGAGAGCCTTGCACCAGTGGCTTCTCAGCCAAGCACACGCACCAGGGGTCTGAACCTGCGGTTCCTCTCGTACTGAGCAGGATTACTATTGCAGCAACACAGCATCAGTAGGGTAAATCTAACCTGTCCCACGACAGTCTAAGAATCCATTTGACAATTCCGACTAAATATGTTCCATGTTAGATAAAGTTATAAAGGCTCTTCAGTACTACAACTACCATTATGCACTAATTCATCCCAAACTGACAGCACAGAGTACAAAATTGTGTGTCATTAAGAACTTGCAAAAATTAGAACAGATCTTGTGAACGAAGCCATGTAAGTGCAATTTTATATTCAAAAGAAAACCCAAACCAACCAANCCAAACTGACAGCACAGAGTACAAAATTGTGTGTCATTAAGAACTTGCAAAAATTAGAACAGATCTTGTGAACGAAGCCATGTAAGTGCAATTTTATATTCAAAAGAAAACCCAAACCAACCAATAAAAAAAACCCAAAAAAACAAAAAATCCACACCAAAAAACACCAAAACAAAACCCAACCAAAAAACCTCAACAAACAGAACTCCACCAACTAAAACAAATATAATATTAGCATTGTCATTCCTCTATCTTCAATGCAGCAGAAATTTACTTTCATAAAAACAACAGTGCCACATCACTTACGGGGCTGGGAATAGAGTCAGGATCAAGCTTCTTCTGCTGTGGGCCTGAGAGCTGTGCTGGATGCCCAGAAAAAGCACCGGGATAAGACAGTGGAGACCCTGCCATCTGAGGACCACAGTTTGCTGCAGAGTTACAAATGACAATTCATTTATCATAGAATCATAGAATAGTTAGGGTTGGAAAGGACCTTAAGATCATCCAGTTCTAACACACTTGCCATAGGCAGGGATACCTCACACTAAACCATGACACCCAAAGCTCTGTCCTGCCTGGAGCATTCAACACTTCTTTGGCCAACCCGTTCCAGTGCCTCAGCACCCTCACAGGAAAGAATTTCTTCCTTAGATCCAATCCAAACCTCTCCTGTTTCAGTTTGAACCCGTTACCCCTTGTCCTGTCACTACAGTCCCTATTGAAGAGTCCCTCCCCAGCATCCCTATAGGCCCCCTTCAGATACTGGAAGGCTGCTATGAGGTCTCCACGCAGCCTTCTCTTCCCCAGGCTGAACAGCCCCAACTTTCCCAGCCTGTCTTTGTATGGGAGATGCTCCAGTCCCTGATCATCCTCGTGGCCTCCTCTGGACTTGTTCCAACAGCTCCATGTCCTTTTGATGTTGAGGACACCACAACTGCACAGAATGCTCCAGGTGAGGTCTCACGAGAGCAGAGCAGAAGGACAGGATCAGCTCCTTGGCCCTGCTGGTCACGCTCCTTTGGATGCAGCCCAGGATACGGTTGCTTTCTGGGCTGCAAGCGCACACTGCAGCCGGCTCATGTTAAGTTTCTCATCGACCACCACCCCCAAGTCCTTCTCCACAGGGCTGCTTTGAATCTCTTCTCTGCCCAACCTGTAGCTGTGCCTGGGATTGCCCCAACCCAGGTGTTTTAAGTTTCATTATCAATTTTTAATAACATATTTTGCTATACTGCTCACTCTCAGCTAAATGCAACTTCTCCTTCCCTTCTGTTTTCAGCATGTAAAAGAAAAGGATCACTTTAGCTCATATGTACTGCCTGTGTTTTAAAGGCAAGTGTAAAACTTTGGTTCCAATGTCTGCAGGTAGATGTCAAGTAAGATAGTTAGTAGAGATTACCACAGCTATTCAAAGCAGACCATTACATTAGTGAGAATCTCTCCCCTAACATCAGGCAATGCAAACTGGTCTAGTTAGCTGGCTTTTTAGTTGTGAAAATAACTGTTTTCCTCATCTATGTTAGGCGAAATAACTGCATTCAATTACAATTCTTAATTGCTGTAAGGCATTTTTCAAAGCTGATTATGACAGATAACACTGTAACACAGAGAGCAACCTGTATCTTTACAAAGTATAAGAAAAACACCTTTATTTAATATGTTACGACTTTAACCAAAGATTTCTGTTCCTGGTCCAAATTCATCTCCTTTTTCTTGTTACAGTCTGAACAGGGTGCTAAACTTTTGAGCAAAAGCATGGTCTGCTTTGTACGTACCGACTGACAAAGCAATTCTTTCCATACTACAACAGGGTTACTGAATTTTCATTTTTCCAATTCAGCAGAACATCAACCATGAATGGTTACAATTACACCAATGATTCTCCATATGTGTTTTGTTTTCCATTACATAAGCATCCTTCCTTACATTGCTGAGGATGATATCCAGGTCCTGAAGACTGTGCTGAAAGCTGCTGCAAGTGAGGATTTGGGGAAACAGGTCCAGGGATTCCATCTTGTCTGGCTATAGGAGGCAACGATGGTTGAGCACAAAGGCTGTTAAGATTATTTGCTGGTGGAGGAACCTGTGACCCAGGTGGTAAAGTGACTTGCTGCTGGGCTGGTGGAGGTGATAGTTGACCCTGAAAAGATGCTGGATGCCCAGAAGATGTGAGAAGGCTTGGAGTAGAGCCAGGACCTGAACAAGAAACTATGTCAGCTGAGTCAGAACCAAAAACCTACTACCAACTCTATGTGGAAGATGTTCTGGTTTTTAGTTAGTACATTTACAACATATAAGCAGTACTGTATCCCACACTGACAGTGCTGCATTATGGGGATTCTGAATCCCTGTTCACATAACAAATCTGACCTCGTAGTTTAACTCTGAACTGATTCAGACATTCAATTTCATTTCTTTTGGCTCTATTTTCAATAAAACCCTGCAGCTGGGGTGTATGGGGAAAGAGAAAGGAAGCCAGCCTCTGCAACTCTTGATTAGAATACACATAAATCACAATTTGCTTTTGAAATAATATTTAATTTCATAATTCAAAACAACATTCTTTCTGCTTAATAAAATACTAAATTTCTTTTATGTGGCATGTCTTTGTTAGTCTGCCATTTGCATTTCAACATGATGTGTTTGATGGAAGATAAATCCATTAATTTTATCTTGGTTAGAACCATCTCTGGTTTTGATGCTAAAAGTTGAAACATGGGAATTATTTTGTGCACATTGGTTTGAGGAATTGAGGACCCTGAAAATACAGATGGAGGGGTTGTTTTGAGAGTTACAATCTGTAAATACTTACTCCTTTACAAAACCCACATTCTTTAGTCATATTTCCCCCTTAACGCCTATGGAAACATAATTTTCAAGAAAGCTAAACCAGTAACTAAAATTAGGCTTGGAGCAAAAGGACCAATGTATTAATGTACAAATATTGAAATGCATCTCCTGTCAGACACGTCAACAGAAAAAAAAAAAACCAAGAACCCAAAAAGAAATTAAGCACATGCAAAACAAGCTCAGATACTTGCTGGTCCAAACATCACTCCAGTAGCTTTATAAGCTGTGAGTTTCAGCACTCTGTCAAGTTAGACCAGCTCAGACTTACAGCTAGAGAAAAATCAGAAGAACAAAACCCAACACAGAAGCAAAGTCGTAAAGAATCTATGTCTTCAGTGGCCTGAAGGGTGTGTCAGCCTTCCATGATGAGCAAGAACGTTATACTTCACACAGTTATTGCTGAAGGCAATATAATAAAGGCAGGGGAAAAAAAGAAGTATTTTGCTTTAAATAATATGAATTGCTGTATGTGAAGTGCTCTAGAGGTGATGCACCACACTTCATCCTGTATAAAAAGGTCTGAGTTAATTGTGCAAATGCAGCTCAGTACATCAAGGTGAATCAGAGTCTAAAACAATCTCAGGTGAAGAATGCCTAAGTTTTCACAAGCAATCATACAAACAGAAGGTTAAACCCACAGCAGTTACACAGGTTTCATTCTAGTCAAGTCATCAACTCATAAAGCCAGGGTAGGGACAGTGAACTTCTATCAGTGCAACCTGCACTGAGAAGTTCACCTTCACACATATCCTACAAAGATATTGACCACCATAATTTCCACTCCTTTTAAAGAAAATAGCAAATTTCATAAGGAAATACTCAGGAAAAGCAGATATAACCAGAGAGTTAGTAGTGGGAAGTGATTTACATGGAAGAATCACATGATCCTATCTTTACCTCATGGCTTAGGTTTGAGATGTTTTAACCTCAAAATAAATGCAAATAAATTTAGATTATAAACTGAACTACACAGTGGGACAAAAAAAGAGTAAGATGACAGGTCAATCAAATCACATAAAACTGATTACCGTAGCTATTTATCTGCATACTGTCGAGCTTGTTAGCAAGTTGTGCTGTAGATGAAGTGGATGTAGTATTTGGGTAGGCTGGTTGTGACTGATGACTGTAGGGAGGATAGGAAAGTCTTGAGTTGCATGGAGGTGGAGGGCCTTGAAACCTAAGGGGAAAAATTACTGCAGTTATGCAAAAGATTAAATCAACCAATCATAGGGTGGTGCTGAAACAACTAATTAGGACAGCCAAACCCTTGAGAGAGCTTGCTCACATTCTGCTCAGAACTTGAACTAAAATAGTCATGAAGCACACAGGATTGTACACTTGCTTAAAAAACAAAACCGAGATGTACATGCTTATTTGCGTACTTGTTATAAACAAAGAAGAGCAAGCATGCTATGGCAAAAGAGACAGTGGTAATGAACTACATGACAGCTTGAAGGTTAAGAAACACAAGCTTCTGAACATATCGCACTACTCCATCCCTTTTCCATGCTTATAAAAGAGGATTCCCTACCAGGGAGGGGTAAGAAGACTAGGAGAAAAATCTGCAAAGAGAAGAAAATGAAGTGAGAAATTGTTAAGGAGTTTCCTCTAGTAGAAGAAAAAAGATGCAGGTAGGGAAAAATTGCTTCACAGTTATCAAGATATGGAAAAACATGCATGCAAGATAAAGATCAAAGAAAAGAAAGTAGTAACTCACATGTGGCATATAAGACTATTTTCTACCAGACTACATTGCTCTGGAAAAATAAGAACTCAGGCTATCTCCCAGGGAAGACCTACACTGATTTTCCTAGGAGTACTTCTAAAACTGAGGAGGGGCCTATCCATTTCAAGAGAATTAGAATTCACTTGAAATTCTGATGTGGAAATTTCCTCGCCTAAACCAGCAGCTTTTAGCAATTTGGGAATAAAACAAGATTAGGTGAAAACCAGTAGTGTGCATCTGTCAGGGCACTGACTGGAAGCTAGGAAAAAGAATCAGTATTTTGCTGGATTGGTCATGTCGTTCTGACTCTGGCCACCTTATCTTTTCATCTTCAGGACACCAACCACTTTTCCCCATGCATTAGTACACTGTGTTCCACAACTGATCATCAGACTCCTCGGGTCCTCCTTTACACAGTAATAACAACAAACAGGATTTCCTGTTTTGATAACCAATAAAATACACATGGGTTTTGTCAACAGTCATAACTACACAACTAAAAAGCACAAAAGCAGATTAAGACTTCAATCAACTAAAATAAGAATGTTGTTAACTGGTGTCAAGTTCACTAAAACTAAAATTGCTGAAGGTAAGCAAACTAATTTTGCCACTCCTGGGAAGTGAGCAAAATAACTAGTATTTGAGAGAATTAAATACAAGAGCTAAGCATATTTACCCACTTACAACTACCTGCAACATAACCACTGTGATATTGCTTTGAAGCAATTGGTGTAAGATCAAGAAAGAAGACTAAAACAAAACCCAAACAATGCATGATAAAGAGACTTTCTGTCAAATGGAATTTAATGAGATTACAGATCACACTGTAGGATCTGGCAGTATAACACAAGGAACCAAACTAGAAGATCCAGTTTAGAACTGGAGTAAGTCAGAACTACTAAAGATTAAAGGGATGCCATACTTAAATGTCAGTGAAGCAGCCAAAGAGAGGTAACAGCAGTCAAATAGCTTAGACCTCATGTATTAATTCTTGAGAGTCACCTATG
Source organism: Agapornis roseicollis (assembly GCA_002631895.1). NCBI lineage: Eukaryota > Metazoa > Chordata > Aves > Psittaciformes > Psittacidae > Agapornis > Agapornis roseicollis. Next base: position 1,411 of record NDXB01015880.1, on the reverse strand, counting down.
TGGTTGTTGCCCTGGTGTACCGGGCCCATTTTGAGAGTTGGTCTGGCTGAATTGATGTGTACCAGTTGGTGGAGGCCCAACAGAAGCTGAGGATCCAAAAGGCACAGTCAATTTTGGCACACCTGCAAAAGAAGATGCACTTTTACATATGAACCCTGTAAAAAAGCACAAGATAGCTAAGAAATACAAGTGTATAGCCCTGCTCTAACAATAATAATACCAGCTCTAGGTGGCACTGATTGAGCAGGGGCATTGTAAGAGATGACCTCCAGAGATCCCTTTCAACCTCACTGATTCTGTGCTAACAAATGACTGGTTTCTGGTCAGCTAGAGAAGCAGATGAGAAAAAGACCATAGTAAAAAGGAAGCAAACAGTAGTTGGCAACTTTTCAGCAAAAGAACCCAAGAGGAACAGTAAGAAGCAAGAATGAACAAACAGACCCTCCAATTCAATTTGGTATACAGGTAATTCACTGTCACTCAGTTACCTTTACAAGTACAATGAAGAGATTCCTTTCATTAATAGTCTCATTTCAGAGACCTTGGTCAGAAAGAAATCTTGGAACAATCTTTACAAGGTGACTGTGAAGAGACTATTACTTATGCAAACAGCAGTGCTGAATAAACACGCTTTTCAACCTCTACTTTTTAATGTATTTTCCTTTAAATTAACATAAAAAATTGTTTGGTACCAAAAGCGGTATTTTTCTCAAGTATTCTAATAAGCCTATTACCACAAGCAGTTCTATCTTTTTACTATAGTCAGCATTGGATTAAGGCAGCACAATTCCTGCTGTCTTTAATAAGACGTTTTAAAGAAACTGGATAAACCTCCTTTTTCCTGTTTTCATGAGAACAAAAAAATCGAGGACACCACAGGATATTCGAAAAACCCCAATACACTTGGATACTTACTTTTGCCATTACACTACTCCACAATCTCAAATAAATTTTAATGTAACTTATAACTTGAACGTTATTAAAATTTTAACAAATACAGGTTTTCAGATGCCTTAGAGAATATTTTGGACATCTTTACTATTTTAATTAATTTTCCCCCATGACATCAGGCAAAACATTGAGATGGTCCCTCTTCCTGCCTCCCTATACTGGTTACGTATATTAGTAGACTTAGGGGGAAGAGGAAACCTTACTCTTTTAGATATTTTAGACAGCCCTAACTCACTAGTCTAGCATGCTTTACTGAAATCACACCAGCATATCTGACTGACAGCAACAAAGGCTAGAATTCCATACTTTCAAATTATTATTTTTGTAAGCTTCTACCACCATATACTCATATATTTCCTGAAAGATCTGAAGCCACATACTGCAAGTTGAAATTAATGAAGAGCAAAGGAGAGACAAGGACAGCAAACAAGACAATGTATCTGCTGGATGTCAATAACAT
>NDXB01015877.1:818-31069 GCA_002631895.1 Agapornis roseicollis | reverse complement strand
TTTTTATTACCACAGTCACCCTCATTCACACCTAGGTCCTAAAAGCCAGACCTTCCTACACCTGTGTAACTGTTGTTATGCACAACAAAAAGGATTTTTCCTGAAAGACAAGCAGTCCTCTCTCCATACAGTAATCTACACAGATGACCATGAGGACATCTACATAGACTTTCAGAGTAATCACCTGAACGGAACTTTCTCAGGGTCGCTGCATCTATGTCATGGGGCTTCCTCCCTATCTGACCTTTGTTTTACAAGATCTTGGTGACTCTTCAATGTCATATGTCTGGTTTGTTCTGATGTTCTTCTCAATAGTTGCTCTCCATCTGTGCAAGCATTCCCCTCCTGCTGGAGACCCATCATGCTTTTGCAACACCCTTATTCATTAACAATCTTTATTAATTTATGCACTCTCGCTTCCTCCTGTATTGTACAGCCTACTCTGATAAAACAAAATGAAATACTAATCAGGATTAATAGCAGTATTATAACCCAACAAATTTGACAGAATTGTCATGGCTAGAGAGGGGGTGTTAAATTACAACTGAAGAACATATGCAGGGAACACAAGATACTGAAAATCAACATCTCATCTGAAGTTATTTGTAATAAAGCACCTGCAATAGACCCTTCATGTACCTTTCACTGTGCCTGAAAGCAAGAGCAAAATGAGCTGAATTTTGCCTTTGGTTTATGGCTTCAGAAAGCAGTAAGATTTTTGTATTAGAAGTTCCCCATTTTCTACATCATGTGTGCCGGTCATTTGTAGGGGGAACTGACATTGTCTGTGGTGCTGGTGAATGGCTAAGTAGCATTAAGCACTTTTGGAGCCTAAATGCACTTTTTTAAGGAGACACAGGCACCTGACAGAAGACCCACAAAGCACGCAGGCATCACAGCCTGTTCCCAGGCACTGGCTGTCCCATACAACAGAGTGAAGCGTTTGGGCTCCCCAAACAGAGTTTCCTGACAACAGGAGCCACAAACCAGCCCAGCAGGCAAGGAGCCACATAAACTAGCTGATGGGAAATCTCGAGGTGGTTTCAAGCCTCACCCTATCCAAAGGTGTTGCACTTGGATGACCTTCACAACTCCACAGGGTGGAGAGCCCCATTCCCACCCTGCACTGGATCATCTTTTTCCCATAATACACAACCCCAGGATGCAGGAAATGGGAGATCACATCATTCCCTCGCCTAAGGAAATGCTGTCTGCACATTAGAGGGCTGGTTTCCAGGGTTGTTTTTTCCTTTAGGGAGGGAAAGGAAGATGCAGAGCATCTAAACCACAAAACTTAGCACTTTGAAAAGCTCTTCCAGCTGTTATTAGGGGTTTTACCAATACAGGCAAAGAAAGGGAAAAAGAACATAAAATTTTGGCCAATGTAAAAATCTGTTCTGAGTGAAATTTTCCCTTCCTCTGTCCCATGAAAGCTACCAATTGACTTTTGCTGTTCAAGGAATAACTTCATACACCACTAAAACTCCTCTGCCACTTAGGTATCCTAGAGGTGTATAAGAAACAACTGGCCATACCTTACCAACACTCTGCTAAAGACAGTAGTGACAAATCAACCACTGCAGCATGGTCAGTAGTGAATACAGGAGCCATTAAAGGGCCCGATCCAGTATTGCCATTTTGGCTGCCATTTTTGAACTGTGCTGGAAGTCTCCTTTTCCTGATCTGTAGTTAATCACAAAGTCACACACAATGTGAAATAATAAATGCAACAGACAATTTTTTGTTGTCTGCCTTCTGACAGTTTGGAAAAGAAACCCAACTTCTGGCTTTTTGCCCCAAAGATTATGCTCTCTTTCACTTAAGAAGAATGCATTTTTCATAAGCAACTATTTTATATTGCGAACTCTGGGCTTTTATTCCAGACAGAAAGACTACTTTTAATAAAGTTTTCTCCAAGTACTCAGCTGGCTTTCAAGTGCATGACTGTTAATCTAGAAATACTACAGAGAACTGCATGCAAAGGTGTATTCATTGCGTCTGGGGCTGCTCTCACACTGAAATAGCCCTTTAGAAGTTAAAAAAAATTACCATATATTCATAAAGGTAGAACACATTTGAGCATAACACTTAATTATAGAGAACCTGTCTCAGAAGGCTGTGATCTCAACCTGCGGCTGCATTTGAGTAGGAAACACTTTTCCTGCCTTGTAAATATTCCTGGGATTTTAGAAATGCTTCCCATTTCCATATGAAGAAAAAGAGTTATCTTACAGTTTCCCTTCAAATGAAATAGTAGAGAGACATGCAGACAGCTCACAGTGCTGTGGTTGGGACTCTTACTTGGGATGAAAGAGATTCAGAATCAGATTAGCTGTGTTTGCTTTGATTTGCAAAGGGGACTGGGGTGCTTGGCTCTAAGGGGCTTTTTCATCCCTTTCAGTTGGAGATTTTCTGTACAGACAATTAACTGTTCACCAGATCAACAACTTGAACCTAATTAATCTCCAGGGCAAGCTAATGCCAAAACTACCTGCTTTAGGTTATGGTGGTTATGCCTGGCAAGTACAAAGTAGATGGGTAAGGTGTCACAAGGGTGATTCAGCTCACCCAAATTCAGTGTCTAGACTCTTGGTAGTGCTCTTGGGCAGACCTGCTGCTTCTGAAACTGTCTGGAGTGCCTATGCCAGGAGCTACCTCTGTCTGCCCACCCTGGACAACTCTGAATGGTGACTGTGAGCAGGGACGTACCAAGAAGCAACTGACAGGAACAGGTTCTGTCTGTATCACATGTACCTCAGGTACAAGCAGTAGGACCCTCCTTCACCAGCAGTGCAGAACACTGACCTTGCTTTGGTGGGTGGTTGGCTCCTTCTGCACAGTAGTCTGCACCATCAACCACATCAGCCCTTAAAGGGACATAATCTAGCCTTCAGGCTAGAAGTTGATCTAAATTAGTGGTGGTTTCTGTCCATCATAAAGAAACCATGCTATTGTTGTGGAAAAACTCATGTGAGTAGAAGAGATGACTCAAATTGGGTTCAAAGTAGTCTCCCAAGAAGGAATACCTTGTGGCTCTTTCTCTACACCCAGCACTATGCCCCTTGTCAATGGTTGTAAGCCAAATATAGTCCTCATTGCTTTTTCACCTGCTCTTTGCATACCTGTATCATTCTCACTGGACCAAAGGAAGACCTTCAGGATTCTCCAGATCCACAAACTACCCTTATTTGAAAGATTTCTTAAGGTGTTCACAGATTCCCAGTGTTATGGGAAGCTTGGCCAGGAGGGGATCTCACGCAGCCTCCTGCATATTGTAGGAAGTGAGTTACCTCACAAATTCCCCAGCATGAGCACGGTTCAGAGGAACAAACCGTTACATTTCAGCAGTTGCTTTTGCTTTTTATCCCTCTTTATTCTTTTCGACTTATCCTCTTCCCCACTAAACAAGCAAAATGAAGGAGAGGAAAAATAAGACTAAAATACTCCTACTTAGAAGCAGTTTGGCTTAGAGAGTTACTCTGGAGAGGAGAGGAAGGCACTGGAAAAACTCTTGGAGAAAATATTTTCTACATTTATTTTTTCACCTTCTTTGTCAAAGTCAAAATCATATTCAAATCAGGAAGTTTACTTGTACTCAATCCATTTATTGGGACCAGCCCTGCTCTAGAAAGCTCAACCCCCATGGAATACCGCATTTTGTGGTCCAGAAACCTTTTGCAGAGATGTATGAAGTGAGATGGGTAGACAACACCCAAAATGAAAAAAGACCCTGGAATTCTCCTATTATTCCTCCCCATGGTTTTAGCTCAGCTGCCTAAAGGCCATGGGGCTACTGCAAGTAATGCCACACAAGTCACTGCAGAGTGAAACGCAGGTGGGGAAAAAGGTAATTTCTGTAGGGGATGAAGTGAGCCTCACTTTTTAATTCCATTGACTGCACTGTTTCTCCCAGTCATTCTTCAGGCAGCAAGAGAATAAAAAGGATCCTTTTAAAATAGTGAAAAGGAACATCCCTGAAAATTTTGATGTAAAGTACAGCAGCTGCAGCAGCTATGAAATTACTCATGCTATTTAGGCCTGAATACTAATGTTTTATTATACACTTTGACACAGTGTTTTCCTAAACATTTTCAGAGAAGATCATGTAGCTGGAGTATAATCAGCACAAAGAAGAATGAGCTTTTGTTTCTGCTTTATGCTTTTTTTTACCCTGTCGTTGGCTTTTGCATAGTCACTAGATGGAGGACAGGCTGCGTGTATGAACACAAGCACACACACACAGAGAAAACAAGCAGTTGTTTTCGTAATAACCATCACCCATACATAATATCCATCACCCATGCAAATCCACCCTACCTCTTGTTCAAATAGACATCGTTATTGCCTTTCCCTTTTACCCTTCAATTACCAAGCACATCATGCATTACCAGGCCAGTCTTGGAGCACTTCCTCAACTGCAATGCTGAATGGAGCTTGGATAAACAAACAACAAACTCAAACAGAAAACAAAAGAATATTTACTTCTCTGGATTTCTGCACATGCTGATGCTATAGAGCAGCAAGGAGATCATGAAGGGGAAAGATGACCTTTAGTATGAATTTTAGTTCTCTTGACCCTTATTTTGGGCTTTTGCATGATTTTGAGAATCATTTTGATACACAAAGGTAGTAAGTTCTGATGATGTGATTCCCCTACATTCCTGTTCAGCAAGTCTTACCTTACACTTCTTATCTCTCCTACAGCCTTACTAAGGTGGATATCACTGATCACTGATTGTCCTGACAGGAAAGGAAACAAGTAGGTTATTTAAGTGCTTTCTCCATATTCATACAAGGGATGACTGACAGCTAGGAACAACTGCCCTGAGTCAATAGCTAACATTTATATCACTTCTCCACATGCAATCATTCCATTAGCCATCAAGCCACCATGCCTACATGGGAGTTTCTGGCATTTATGTAATATGATGTAATAATAAAATAATAAAAAATAAAATTATAATAATAATGAAAAGGACACGTAACAATTAGGGCAGGGAAGGAAGAGAAATGAGGGAAGCAATCAACTGAGATCTGAAAATTTTTAGCAGATTTCTCTGGGATGTGCTCTCCAGTACTTTATTAAATCATCCAAAAGACTTTGTATGACTGAAGATGTTTCATCACCAAAATGTTCCCACATTCAGCAACAGCTTTTGCTCAACTCCAACTGACTTCTTTTGCAACAAAAACATCCCTGAGCTCTTACATCACCCTGGCTGTGGACACAGCTGCAAAATCGTGCCCTTCTCTAGCCAATGTAAGGCAAAATATTTATTTTAATAGCTCCAGCTAAACCAATTTCATTCATAATTAAATCAGCATTTTATTTCTGGGTCTTTTCACTGACCACCCATTCATCACTTCCAGCCTCAGAGTTCAAAGAGCTGCTGGAAGGCACACTTCAAAAAATCTGTTGAAAACCCAGCACAGCAGAATGGCAGACCGAAGGGCCAGAGTGTCAGCCATACAAGGCAGGCGTGCTCAGCCATCACAGCCTGTCAACCCCAACTAGGGCTTTGCAGAAGACACACTGAGACACTCCAGCCAAGATTTCAACAGCAACTGCCACTTTAGGTAATCCATCACCGGCAATAGAAAATGCACTGGTTAAGCCAAAGAAGGCCGAACTCACGTTCAACCCGTTGTCCTGGCATCCCCTCCTCCCAGTGGAACAGAGCTGTTTGGTCCTCTGATCTTCACCAGGTTGTAGACACACACAATCCACTATGATGCACACTGAACCCATGTTCTCATGTATCTGGTGTAGGTGACCAAGGAAGCTGTACCTGCTTTCCTGCAGTTATCATTTCACAGCCCTCCAGACATGAATTGCCAAGGTGCACCACAGTGCAGAGCTATAGAAATGGTGGTGCACAGAGTGACTTTGCAGTTCTGTCCTAGAATAGTTCACACATGCTGCAAGAGAAGAGATCTGTAAGAGATTTAAAGCTAAGAGGTTTAGACCAATGTTTTAGACCAGTGATGTATCTCAAGGATATCTTCCATCAAGGAGTTCCCATGCACTTTGTAGTACAAAGATAAGCCAGCTTTCTTTCCCAAAGAACTGCATTGAACGGGTAGCAGAAGTGATAGCAAAAAGAGTCTATGATTTGGAGCAAAGATTAGACACCAGGCATTAATCTCCACTAGCCCCAGGCCCCAGCAAGCAGTCAGCTTGACACATATCCAGGCCAGGTAGGCAAAATTTTCTTTTGGATTCCATCCTTTTATCCCTTCATATTTTTTTCCCTGAAGCTTTTTATATTTCCCCTTCTGAGCAGAATGGCTTACATCTCTGCATTTCCTGCCCCAGTCCTTCCCAATCTGGTGCAGAACTTCCCTCATAAAAAGAAAACCAATTTTTTCAGCCAGTTCTGTACCTCTCCTTATTGTAACCACGAGTGGCTATCTCCAAAGTGGTCAGGCAATTTGCAAAGATGAGCAATATTCAAATTGAGCAACTTAAATTTCAATGAAGGACCCTATGTTTATTTCCAATATTTCTGCAAATTGATACCCTTGTTAACTGCCAAACAGCTGGTGGAGAATTTGGTTTACCGCAACAGTTCGAATTATGACAAAAAGAGAAATGCAGTTTTCCACAGCAACTCACATTTCACAGTGACCAGACCTTGGTCTCATTTTTCATTTCCACTTCTTGCAGATACTTCGACCAACTTTCCCATCTCTCCGCCAGTCACTCCTCCACAGCTAACTGTTTCCTGGAGCCAAGCTCTTTTGATCTCCAGCATCCATCACTAAAGCCAGTTAGAACACAGTTTGATAAAGCAGAACATACATCAAGCAGTAAATTTGCAATTTTCATTCAAACTAGACAGGAGCCAGTGGCTGCTACTGGCTTAGCCGAATCATCCATTCCCCTGACCAGCAAAGCCTGAGGTCTTTTCCTCTGGAGAATTAAACTGGAAAAACTTCTGATATTTTTGCTCTCAGAAGAGGATCCTCAGCTAGGAAATATTTATTGTAGTGGAAAAAGCAATTATTTTATAGTAGCTTCTCTGATGGAAGAAGTGTCTCTTAAAACTGAGCAGAAGAATGGGTATGATTTCCACTTAGGTGATATATTGATCAAGATAAGAAATAATTAATTTTACGGCTCCTCTGAAATATTATACAAACAGAGAAAATGTGTCTATCTGAAAATCCAGAAGTGAGGAACAAAAAAGACTTGGAACAAATCCAGGGACACCAAATATCTTCTTTTAAACTCAGTAAATAATGAAAAGAGAGCCTCATAAAGTGATAAATAAACATAAATTAGAAACAGCCCTGACTGGCTCTGTACAAAGTGACCAGAGTTGAGAAGTGACCCTCAAACTTCAGAATAGCTTGGTATGTGGAAGGATGAGATCTGCTTGAAATACTGGAATCTGAGGAGTGTTACATGATGTGATTTCCAGAGAAGTCTAATTTGACCTTGCCCCTACCCTCAACAGGTGCAAACACCATTGGTGTTCTGCTTGTAAAACTTGCCAAACTGATAATTTTGGGCTATCACATATGGAGGGGAACAGTCCCACACCTGTGGCTGTGTGGGAACAGGCAGTAATAATGAGTAGGAAGAGGCACCCAAGCCCTACACACAGTGCTCTGACTCCCATATTGTGAGGGTGGCTTTGCTTGCAAGAGCCATGAAATGCTCACTTTTAAAAAGCCATTTCGAAATGGTTGTGCAGTCTGTGGTTGGGTAACATTCATTTAGAGTCCCACAGCCTCGCTGCACCCAGCTGCCCAGGTGTCTGAAATGCCCATTGCCTAGTCCCCACTCTGTCCTCAGACTTGATCCCACTGACGCTCTGCTTCCTTCTAGATCTCTGTGTACCCATGGGTGCTACTGCTAAGCGTGCACCCAAGCTGTGAGACTGATCAAACTAAACCCTTTTTTCTCTTGGGTAAACTTAAATGTGAATCCAAGCCCTGAACTAAATGGCAAAAAGTAGTCAGGAATTTCAAGTGCAGATCAGTCATACAACTCCCGGCTTGGGACATGTCTATTGCTAAATGTTTTGCACAAGACATGTATTTTATCAGATCAGAATCACATGCACGCTAATGAATTCAGTGAAACAAATGGCATTGCAATTACTGTCTGTGTGTTGCACAGTAATTGTCAGACAAAGGATAGCGATGAAGCAGAGACTCACACAAAATCAGATTAAAAACTTTAACTCTTAGTGCATCTAAGCACTGTTTCCATGGCTCTTTAATGATCCAGGGAAAGAATTTGCAGTGGAAAGCAAAGAGCCTGTCTCTGAATTTGCAGTGAGCAGTTCACTGCTGTTAAGGCTGCAAACACTAGCTACAGACAACAGAAATCTTCAGAGTGCACATCTTCCCTGAACTCTAATTTATGTTTAAAGGCTTAAGAAGGATTTATCTTCAGACCCAGCTCAAGGAGCACTACATGAAAAGGGAGTGAGGAAAGAAAAAAAGCTATAAATGTCTTTGCCAATAAAAAAAAAACCCTGGACACTGAGTAGCCATGCAGCAGCCAAATTGTGTAGAGCACAATTAAATATGTTAAAAAGCTTTTCTAAATTCTTCATTAGCATTCCTTGATAATGCTGGCACAAGGTGGGGAGGGAGGCAGATGTGTATATGTTGTGAAAGAATTTCTCTTTGTAAGTCATCAACTGTTCTGAGTATCTTTCTCACACAGAGACCTAACAAGCCAAGAATGTTAGGGTCTGGGCAAAGAAGTGACTGTCCTACTGCTCTGTCTTTAACCAGAATCACTGCACAGACTACCTGGAGCTAATTCTGCTTTCTGCTGGCATAAAAAGGATCAGATCTGGCATATTGTTCTATATGTCCACTGTGGCTACTGGCAACAGAAAGGTGCTGAAAGAAGTAAATTAGTTTTTTCACTCTGAAGAACATAACTGGCAGAAATGACTGGATAAAAATCTGGACTACATATTGGTGCCTTAATTGTATTTCCTATTCAGGTTTTGATTCCTAATGATAAATTCTTACTACTTACTACTAAGTTCTTACTTCACTCTTGCCCCAAATTGCAATCCCTGTGCTTCCATAGTGTATTAAAAGGCAGTCAGAAAACAAACTTTTGTAAACTTTAGTGTACAAAACTAAAGATTTGCCGCTGATAGTAGTGCTGTGCTTACATTTAGACAGAAATTCTACTAGTAGAAATGAAGCACACAGGAAAGCAGCAATGGTGCTGTGCCAACAGAAACTGTAAATGAGTAATCTTTAAAATTTCATTCCTCCTCTGCAAAGACAGAGAAGGTAATGAATAAGGAAAATCCAACTTGGAGTGCAGAGCAATGCGAGAACTCCAAACTTCAACAGAAAGTGCATGTATGATGATGCATTTCCTAGGTATGCCCCACTGTTAATCTCTCATTACTCAATTAAACAGGAGCACACAGCTCTACTTCAAGGGAATAACAGTTCTTGTACAACACAACAAATAAGTAGAAAGAAAGCAAATTCACCTCAGAGAGAACAGAAGTCAAGAAACAAAGTGCTTATGCTAGAGCCAGGCCTAAACACTAAACTTGTTCTGCCTCTAACTCAGCTTCAAGCACATTGACATTCAGCAGACCTTTGTAAAATCCTGGCCAGGTACTTTTCAAACCCCTGTGCAATTGAAAACAACAATTTATAAGCCTCCTGGAAGCAAAATATGGAAGGACAGCAATCCTGCAAAAGCCAACTAAACTAACACATAAAGCCAACTATACTAACACACACTCTTAAGACAAGCTGGACTCAAGTACTCAGTCTCTTCAGCTCTTCTTCACACTTACTTAAAAATCTATCTTTTTTATTTGTTAGTACTGACAAACCAGAGCTCCATGACATACTACCATTGTGATGGACCAAGGCAATTGGAAACAACAGATTAACAACTTCCACTTAATAAAACCATAAAATCACACATATATAGCCTTCTCTATTGCCTGCATCCTCAATCTGCAGCAACATTAGTGTGTCTTCTGGGAATAAATAGGGCCATATAATGGCAATTATTTTCATGGGCTCATTGCAGACATGACCTCACCCTCAGGACTTGGAATCTGCCCCCGGCTGGACTGGAGTTCCCGAGGAATTTTAATGATGGAGTGTGAGGGTCAGGCTAAGCTTGCTACTTCTTTTGCAAATTAGGAACCGATTTTGGTGGTGTTACTGAGGCTGAGGTCCCCCTAGTGTCTCCCAGTGAATGGTTTGATTGCAACAGGTACCCAAACACACTCAGTGTTTAGTTACTCTAAGTGGCCTGACAATTTGTATGGTGCCAACCACTACCTCCAAATGCTTGATAATATTGTTAGTGAAAAAACTCTGGTTAGGGCTAGCACTTGCTTTCCTGAAACATCCTCTGCCTTCTGTATCCCAAACAACAGGACAAGGCTGTCTCATGCTCTCAGCTTTTACACATCTGTAGTTAAGTGACTATGTTATCTGCTAAGGATCCCCGTCTTACTCAAAACTCCAGTATTTCAGTAAGGAGATCAGCAGCACCCAGGGAGCAGGAGGAAATGAGTATATGTACCTGTTAAGCTACAGACCGCTCACACCTGTGCTCTCTGGGAACTACCAAACACTGTCAGAAGGCTGGTCTGCTGTAACGCACAGCTATTCTCAACTCAGCTAAGAAATACCTTGTGATTACTCTGTGGAAAGCTGACTCCAGCTCCCACTTGGCACCAAATACAAGTACCCCTGGGACCCAGTTCAACTGGTGAAGTCTTCATTTTGTCAGCTTCTAGCATAATAGTCCATTAACCTCATTGAATTACCTTGTAGTCCCCATCCACCAAAGTGTCTGTCTACCTGATGAAATGAGGAATTATTTCTTGGGACTGTCACTATGTGTCAGTTCAAGAGCTAAATCATTTATCCAATATGATTAATCCATAATATCCCAACTGTAGCATCTGCCCTGTCAAGTTGAAAAGGTGATCAGGAAAGTTCCCAGGGACACCAGAGACAATAGCAATGAGACTGACAAATCGCACGTCTGTGTGGCATCCAGGGCACAGATTCCCCCACTCCCACTGTAATGTTGGAGCACAGCTTAATTTGAGGACAATGAATTTCAACGGGAGGCAGAAAGGACAGGAACTGCTCAAAGGAAAACAAGAATCATTTCATGAATAGTTCCTACTGCCTAAGTGAACGGAGAAAACCTGCAGGAAGAAAGAGTTTTCAGGGTGAAGATAAGAGTGTTCAGATCCCATGATGAGCATCAATACTCAGAAGTACCATTCCTCCCACATGGTGAAAAGTCTGGGATGACCCAGATCTATACCATCACTTTGGTTTTAGGCTTGCTACACCATAATTATACCTCACAACATGAAGGGTTGCACAACCCCCAGTAATAGCAACTGACTGAAAGGACTGAAAGGGCTGTGTACTACCTGCCATTGTACCTAATCTCCATCCAGCACTGCAGAACGAGGTTAGGGTGCCTTTCATCCTCCACTGTCATCTAATCTGTAAACCCAGTTCATCTGCCATGAAAGAATCTGAAATACTGCGTCATCCATCAGTCCAGCATGGGCTAGCGAGGAGCAGGCTGTGAATTAAGCGTGACAGCACTGGTGAAAGAAGCCATTCAGCATAGAGCACATATGTAGGGTGATTTACAAAGAAGGATAGGCAGGTTCTAGCTATTAATTTTTGAATATTTACTGGGCTTGCTCCAATTACAAGGCCTAGTCCATGAACACTAAGTATTTTTCTGAGGCCAAGGGAGGTAATTGAAAGTCAACTTTGATATTCACATTAAAAAATACTGCTAGTATGGAACTGTTCTGAAATCAGCCCAGCATGATGCCTTTCAGATTTAGTAATAATGAATATGTGAGTGACTCATAATAGTCTACTCTGTGGAAACAAAACACAATTTGGCTGGTCATTTTCTTTTGTTCATCTTTTTTTGGGGGAATGGGAGGGGAGACAAGTCCTGTGGCAATAGCCTTGAACAGACCATCCTCATTTTGAATCTGCTAAGATGAAATATCTTCTTTCAACAACAAAGGCTGAACTCTGATCAAAGCCCAACCAGCAGCAAGCCCTGCAGTGGTAGACCAGGCCCTAATTCCTGCAAGTTCCCAAGGGGATGTGAGACTCCAATCAGTCAAGTAAAACAAGGACAGGAGAAAGCACTGTAATTTTCAGTTCAGCCCAACAAACCCTGCAGCCTCTTGGTTTGCAGTAACCTGGAATGCATCCTGCAAACAATTAGCAAGATGGCTTTCCAAGCTGCTTAACACCACAGAGCTCTTCTTTGATAGTGTTTTATTCTTCCTCCCCTCCCTCCCAAGAGCTTTTTCAGGAACTCCACACACATGCTGCTGGGAGTACAATTATAGGACAGTATGTACAGTAGATATTCATTCAGCATGTTTATGGGATCCCTCTTTTTTATGCAAGGGCCTCTGTGCCTGTTCTGTGTGCACCCAGTGTGCATGCAGTTATATGCGATGCTTGGACAAGCAATTAGCCATCATGTGTGAATAAAGGCTTGTTTTGTCAAGCAAATATATATGTGCAAAAATGTACAACACTTTGCTGTAATTGTCTAAAATACCATCGCGGCACGACAGTGAGTTGCAACATGCCAGAGCACCGGGGTAGCCTGTCTCTAAGCAATAACTTGTCTTCTGCATACACCCCCCAGAAGTTCTTCTCCTCTCCATCTCCATAAATGCAGCCATATATGTAGGACAATCACTGCTGTTAACAGACTGAATGAAAAAAGGTATTTTCTCTACTTAAAACACAACACAACACAACACCAACTTTGAAAGCACCAGATCAATTATCCCTGCTTGCAGGGTGAAAAGGGGGTCTGCACCAACCACTTACAGGCAGGCAAGGTTTAGTAGTGAGCAAATGTATCATCCCCACTCTCACCTTGTGCACTTTCCCTTTGTAACTCCTGCATCCAGCAAGAGCAAGTCTCTTGCTACCCAACCTTCTGCCTTACCCATAGGGTCACACTATGGTCAACAACCTACTAAGTGTTGCTGCTGAGAAATTAACTCTCAAATAGGCAAGTCCCTCACAGATACTGTGTCTGTTCTGTTCTCTAGCAACCAGGTGAAGGTGGTCCTGCTGCCAAGCCATTCTGGTTATGGTCACAACATGGAAAATGTAGGTATCAACTAGGGGTATCCCCAGACCCATAAAATATCTCAGCAGCTCATACTTTCCTGCTGTTGAGAGTGATGGTGCAAGGGGCAACAGCACAGTATAAGGACCCTGAGCTTGTGAGGCAGATTGATCATTTACTGCTCAGAAGGAATTAGTTTCAAATCTAGGTTGAGCTATGGCTGGCTGATCTACATGATGTTGCTCAAACTGTATGCTTCTTTCTGTCTCTGTTCCAAGGTGGAATCAGGGCTTCAGGAATCTCTACAAGTCACCATAAGTGTGGTGTGGTTTTTGGAAACTGGTAACTCTTAATGTAAACGTTTCCAAGTCAAAATACTCTTTGACATCTTTAAATACTTTAGGAAGATGAAACCACCCACTCTAAGTCTGTAGTTCTATTCTGCATCTTTGGTCTATAAATATATTGAGAATTTCCTATTCTATTTTTAGGAGTTCAATTATTTTAAGAAAGTAACTTAAGTTTGTTGGAGAGATGCATTTCCATGCACATCTGACAATCACTTCTGAAGGAGAAAATACTAAAACAAAGAGAATGTATCATATTTGTCCATTAGCACTGAAAGATGACCTACTAAGCAATTAATAGTATAGATTCAATCATTTAAATACTTGTTTAGCAACTGGACTTAACCGCTCTATGAATTTCCTCTGAAATCCATAATATGTAAGTGTGTAGGTGCTTTATTGAACAGAGATTTAGTTACCTGCAGAGCCATGCTGCAGTGAAGAGTGTGCACTGGCATGGATATGTTCTTTCATTGTCTGTGATCCTGTGTTTATCTGTAGGTCTGTGAATTCCCTTTGTGTGTCCTGACAGCTGCCTGATAAATTCATGGCCACTGGAAAATGAGATAAACCCTGCTGCAACAGTTTACCGATAGCATCAGTGTTCAATCTAAGGCAAATGCTAAATCACAGAAATCAACAGTTCATGCAGAGATCTGAGATTATTTGGTTTCAGAAGCCTGTGAGTTTGCATTGGAATACAAGAAATCATAGTTCAACTTTCTATATAACTGTAATAGCAAGCAAGATGCAGATTTGGTGATGTACTTCTGGGAATTTGGAGGCAGAAGGAAAAATGTTTGAAGCTGTTATTTTATTATTATTATTATTAGTTTGTATATTTCCTCCAGAAATAGCTCTTTCCTGTGGCTCTTGTAGAGGTGCTTTTATTGTATTTGATAAACACAACCTCAGACTGGGGACAAACATCAGTGTACTTGTGATCTCTGACTGCATAATAGTCATTCTAAGGCTGATATTTCCTGTGCCTGGTTCATGATTATGAGCTCAAAAAAAAAATTATTCTATGGGCATAATTTGTAATCATTGTTTAAAAATCAGTAAACAATTCCACAGTTAACTCCTTCTGCCAAATACAGAGGAAATGCAAGTGCCTGTAATTCAGTCTAAGCAAATCCAAGGCATATTTACAGAATCATTGCTCTATTTCTTCTAACTTAATAGCTGCATCTGGCTGTATCATGTTGTTTTTTCAATACCAAATTGCCAATAATATCATGAAGTGATGAGATAGATACCTTGTTATCTAGGAAAAGCCTAATGACAGCCCAGCTGTGTAAGTTTTCTTACAGCTTGCTTGGCTGTTGGTTGCTGACAGTACTGCAGTTCCAGGCAGAAATCCAAGCCCCATATGATCTCAAAGAACTTTTGTCTTTCACTTGGGAAAAAGAAAACCACCATAATTACAACTCCATTGATTCACCTGGACTCATACCAACCTAAATGTCTTGCAAAGTAAAAGTTTCACAGCATGACTCCCAGAGTAAATCAGTAAGGGAAATGGTATTGGTGAATGTTAGTCCTACAGAATTATCTGTCACCCAAAATACCCTTTTCGCTTTCATTTCATCAAAAAGTTTATGTATTTTGCTCATACTCCTTGACTGTTTCTTGCATGTTCCCCAAGGTTTCTAAGCATTAATATTTCCTCTTCTAAAAGATACCAGCTACTATATGTCTTTTTCTACCCAACTCTTCACACCATCATCCCTGCTAGATCCTTGGCATTACAGGGTCTGGCTGTATCTGACAGCCATGTAAATGCAAAGAAGGGCATAATTTTGAAGAGTTCATGCTCACATAAAAGCATATTTGAAAAAAAGATAGATTAGTATCAAGATATTCCACTAACTTTGTTTCTTATGGTGTCACTAGAAATGTCAGGAATGAGTATCGCACAGAGTAAAGGATGCATCCTACTTGAGCTAGGGGCCATGTTCATCCAGTCTAAACTCCTAAGAACTTGTGTCTGCTGTTTCCTACAGCCTAGGTATCTTTTATGGCCTCGGACTAGCAATAAGAAGCTCTAGACACCAACTTGAAGGCTATCTCAACCTTCTCCAAACCCACCAGTTTGTGGCTGCAGTAGCAAAAGGTCTTCATCAGCCTGAAGTCTGCTTTATCATTGCCTATAAATTCCAGCCCTAAATCATTTCTGTACCCCAGTGTGTATTCATCAAGAAGAGAAGCAGTCTGGGAGGCTCTGCTCTTGTCTTGCCCACTCTGTACACATCCCCTGTGCTCTCGCCTGCAGGCTGGGAGGGGTACAGCTTCACTGTGAATCTTTCTCTCAGGCTGGCTGTCAGAGGGACAAATGGAGAACTAAAGGAACAATTTACCCAGGTGAAGAAGGAATGGAGACACCAATTGCCATTGAACTTTTCCTGCTCCTTCAAATCCTATGGGAACAGGGTCCTGACTGAGCAGAAAAGCTGTGGCTCTTACCTAGGAATGCAGCAGCTAGGACAGGCAGTCTGCTTCCAGATGGCAGTAAAATTTGTCTGCTCGGAGATACCATTTTTTTCCTAGGAGCTATATTTCTTCAGTTAGTGATGCATTATCACCTGGCTAGCACTGTTTGTACATAGCTGAGTAAGCTTCAAGTCCATAAGGACTGTTTCAGAATATATAGTACAATTAATCAGCTGTCTTTTCAACAGAGGTCACAATGTTGTACAAAGCTCATAGTTTGCTAAGTGAAACCAGAGGGCTGTTCTTTTCCTCCAGCAAGCATTCGCCTTTCAAAATCCAGAGCTATTCTATTTAAGTGTTCAAAGCTTGCCGAGGGAAAGAACTCCATTGGGTTGTTTTTTGTTTTGGTTTTTTTTTTTAGCTTGTGGCAACCAAGAACTAATGAAGTTTTTCCTGAGAGTCAGAGAATGTTCTGTATCTCTCCAA
Organism: Agapornis roseicollis; assembly: GCA_002631895.1. Lineage (NCBI taxonomy): Eukaryota > Metazoa > Chordata > Aves > Psittaciformes > Psittacidae > Agapornis > Agapornis roseicollis. Next base: position 14,689 of record NDXB01015877.1, on the reverse strand, counting down.
GTAAATAGCTGCTCGGTCTCTGACTAAAAACAGCTCAGAAAAATGCATTCAATTTTGTAAAGCAATCACAAAAATACCCGTGAACACAGCCCTGAAGGCTGCAGACAGACCTTAGCTTAGGCAGTGACTTAGATCTTCAGAGTGAAATGCTGCTTGAGATGTGGGGCTGAAAGAAGGGAACAGGGACAAATCCTGAAGGATGAATGGATGGGGAGCTCTCTTTCTTTCTTTTCATCTGTGTAAGCCAGATTCCATGTAAGTTTATATCAATGCAGTCTGCCCCAGAGATGTGGAGTTTCGCTGCTGCTGCTGCTTTCATTCTTTTAGTTTGTGGTAGAAAGTGAGAAACTATATTGTTATCATCAAGGTCTCTGGAATCCGCACCAGGTTTTAGATCTGGAACGGAATAACTCTCATAAACTTCTCATCTTTGGCAGCATAGGAGAGAAAACCAGCTTTTTATATGAGCAGTTACCTGGCAGCCTGACAAACCAGTCCACAGCCAGAAATGCTTGTAAGTTTCTTTATCTCCACATGTAGATGAGACTCAAGTCCAAGAGGACAGCACAGCAGGTATCTGAGAACTCAGATGTGTTTCTGTCTCAGTGCAGGGAACCATCATGACACCTCACTGTTTTGTCTTTAGCAGAGAAGAGATATTTTGAATTTACTGGGTGGTTTGCTAGTCAAGTCAATATCCTTTGTACTATTAGAAAGACATGGAGACAGCAAGACTTTTCTTTCTTTAATCACACAGTAGACTCTTTTAAGATCATTGGCAACACCAGTAAGTTATGTCAGATATTTTATGCCATGCACATGTAATTCCTTTTCTCCAACAAGAAAACAACAATGTGGTTAGATGCCAGCTCTGTGTCTGGGCATGCACAGTGGAGAGCTTAGCCTCTGCTTAAAGCTTGTGTTATGCAAGGGATGAAGTCCTTCTGACTATATCCTTGATGTCTGCCCTGGCTTTGAAGATAAGATTTGATGTGGACTTGTTGAGTAATCTAGGTGAGCTTCAGAGTCAGCAATGTGCTGGCACATGGTTTCTGCCTTGCAGAGTTTTTTGTCCAGTCACACAACAACTGCACAGTGGAAGCTATAATAAAAGACCAAACACTCTTGCTCCAACAACTATTCGCTATTCTTTTTACAGCTACATACCAAGTGCTCCACCTCTTAACTCTCACTGCACCCTTCCCACAGTGACTAAGCTAACACCTCATTAAACCTTGGAGCCTCTAATACAGGAGACTCAAGTCCTATGTCAGCTAGACAATAGCATCACATCAGATCAAATTTGACCCACTATTCTGACTGTTCCAGAAAGCTTATAATTTATTTCTCTTCCTTCCTAGAAGCAGAGACTGAGCAATAATTGATTAAATTACTGTAATTTACATAACCAGGACCTGTATGCAAAATTTTATACTACTGTTTGTACCACTCAGTGCCAGTTTGAAACTTGTATGAGAGCCCTCAACCTCTGCATGTGTCAGCAACTGCCATCCAGGCTGGAACTTGAACACAGAGGATTGTGGCATTAACTCTGTGTTTAATCCATCTGCTATAACCACCTCTTTAAAAAGATTTTTCTACTACGCACCAGTTTTTCAAGAGAGTATTAAGGGCTTGGCTGTTTCGCTATCGCCACGGAGGTGCCACCCACCAAAGCTGTGGCTGCTCCAGTCTTTGTTAGAAATGCTGCAAGAACTGCTCAGTTTGCAGCAAACAACAAAGCCCTTGCTCAAACAATCTCTTCATGGCCTCCTCCTCCTCTCACAGAAAGGAGGATATTTGGTGCAGTTCTCCACTGGGCTAAGAACCAATGAGAAGAGAAAACTCTGAGTTATAAAATGCAGCAACACGGCTAAAGGTAGCTGATCCAGGTCAAAGCACAGTGTGCCCAGGCACGGCTGGTCTCCTGCATGATGCTGGGTGCTATCGCCAGCCAAAGACCTGAGCAGCAAGACAGAAGGTTATGGTGGTGACTAACATAGACTAAGTACATCAGGAAATATTCTACTGACAGCAGGTAACAACCTTCATCCTGCAGAGCCCTGAAAGGGTGGTTTTGGATGGCAGCACACCCAAACTCATATCCTCCTGCATTTGACCCCACAGCACCTCTGTTCAGTATAGAGGTTATCTTCAGGTTTTGCTTCTCTACCCTGTCACAGTCCCCATGCTCACATGCCTCTTGTGCATGGTTTCACTGTTTTCCCTGCACCTGTCTCCTGAATCACAGAAACTGCCTGTAACAGTCAGACTCACTCCTCCAGGAAGTGCCTGGAGGATAAAAGAAGAGAAGGTGGCTGCAGGTTCATGTTCTTCATTTGTCCTAAACAAAGCAAGATACCCTACATACAGTTTAATGTCTTTTTTGTTTCACTTCATACTGTGTTAAGTATGGGTAACTCAGCATTCCTGGGGGGACGGGGGGTAACGCTTTTGCAGACGGTAATTTGTGTTTTTATTGTTTCAGATACTTCAGGACTGGTTTTGTGTTTCCTGTACTCTTTATGAAATGAAGATTGCAAAACCCTGGTAATGTGAAACTCACTAATGAAAGTGCCTCTAACTCACAATTTACTCAGAGCTTTGTTGCTTCAGAATTTGGGAAGTAACTCTAAACAACCAGCTCACATGAGTCAGTCTTCAAATACAATGTATCCCTTTAATATGAAAATCATAATCTAAAAAAGCACAGATTTTTAATTATTTTTTAAGATACTTTTTAGTTCTTTGGGTTTTGACATTTGTTTTTTGAGGCTTTTGAGTTTGCTCATGCCATTAGTGAAGATGATGTATAAAGATTTCAGAAGTTAGGACAAAACTAGTAAGCTGAGAAAAAGAGGAAGCCTTGTATTAAAGGGAATACAAGTTAGGGAGAATTAAGCTCTTCCATCACTCTTAAGTTAGCCTTTTGCAATACCTGGAAAAGCACAGTTTAGGGTTTGTTTTTTTTTAATTACAACAAATAAACGAAGGTTCCCAACTCATTGTTTGTCTGGAGAAATTTGGACTTTAAGCAAAACACTAAAGACATGGAACTGATAATAGAAACAACAAGTGATAAAACTGGAACTTGAACTGCTGCCTTATACCACAGTATAGAACTATGTTTAGGCTGTTCTCATCTTCAGAATCAACCCTCTGGACCTCACAAGTCAGATTCAGCTGGGGCAAGCAATGTGACTTGTGACTTTATTAACTATGTTCTGCCCTTTCTAAATGTGTGACAGCAGGGAAATGAAAAATGGGAGCATTTCCTTAGAAGCTTTAAAATACTTCACACTTTGAGTGTTGAGTGTTGCCATGGCAAGCAGGCATGTTTCCATAGCAAACACGAAACAAGGATTTGCCAATAGCATGGGGGGAAAGCCCTGTGAGTGCAGCAGTACCATGGGTTTGCAACTTTAAACTTCAGATATGGTCACGATGGCTGGGACTTTGTGTCCAACTGCTTCCTTTTAGTAGCTTTGTTGTAGCCAGAAGTGTCAAGGGTAAAATGTCCTGGGTTGAGCAGTAGCAGTCATTTTTTCTTCTTCATACTAGCTGGTGCAGCTGTGTTTTGACTTTCAGTTGGGAAGAAAACTGATAGCAGGGATGTTTTTAGTTACTGCTCGAATGTTTTACTCTGAGCAAGGACTTTGTGAGTCTCACGCTCTGCCAGGGAGGAGGGGAGGTCGGGAGGAAGCAGGGACAGGACACCTGACCCAAGCTGACCAAAGAGGTATTCCATACCATAGCACATCATGGCCAGGATGTAACTGAGAGTTAGCTGGAAGGGCTAGTGCTCTGGGGAGTCGGTAGAAGGTATTTGGTCGGTGTTGAGTGGGGTGGGGTGTGGTGAGTTATCTGTCGGTGGTTGGTGAGATGCTGTATTCTCTTCCCTTGTTATTTCCTTTATTATTATTATTGGTGGTAGCAGTACAGATTTGTGTTATACCTTAGTTACTAAAAACTGTTCTTATCTCAACCTGTGGGAGTTGCATTCATTTGATTCTTTCCCCCATCCCTCCGGGAGCAGGGGAGGGCAAGAAAAGGGGTTTGAGTGAGTGAACGAGATGTGTGGCTGGGTTTAAACCATGACAGTAAATGAATCAGTGTTTCCAACCCCGAGAGCAGAACGGAGGCTCAAATACCATGAGATGCTGGCATTGGTGGTAAAATAGCATGGCTTGCTGCCACGTTTCCCTTACATCCATTCCATCCATCACAGTCTCCTTGGTTATGGCAATGCAACTGAGATTTAGATTAGGTATTCAGAAGAAATTCTGCCCTGTGAGGGTGGTGAGACACTGGCACAGGTTTCCCAGAGAAGCTGTGGCTGCCCCATCCCTGGAAGTGTTCAAGGCCACGTTGAATGGGGCTTTGAGCAACCTGGTCTGGTGGAAGGTGTTCCTGCCCATGGCAGAGGGTTTGGAACTAGATGATCTCTAAGGTCTCTTCCAAAAGAAAACCATTGTATGATTCTATGAGTCTATGATTCTATGATACTTTAAAGAGTTGATTCACATTTCAGTGGCAAATATCTAGGATGTATCAACCCTTGTGGTTTCTGAATGTTAGTTTTGTCTAAATATATGCCTGATATTTTATTTGTAACACTAGGTAGCGTGAAGAACCCTTGTTTCCTTTTATTTGGTAATATCAATTTGCTTTTCTAAGGAGAAATATAAAATTCTGCATTCTACTCACATTGTGATCATACTTAATTCTGCTTTTTCTCAATGACAGCTGCAAAAAGGAGCATGTAGTCAGCAAATCTGACTGGCTTTAGCTCCTGTTGGAAAGGTCAGATAAAGTTCAACTTGTTTATAACAGAGCGACAATTCAGGAGGTCTTTAATCCTTTGTCCTGTAGACTAGAATGATCATCATCTCTCAGTGAACATAATGGTTAAAAATTACATTAAACCTCCCATTTTTAACAACAGCTCTCCTCTTGACTTCCCTGTAACCCTGAGTATTATGGGCTATTATCCAATTTGAATCACAGATGAGTACTGCACTTTTCAGACGCATGTTAAATAACCTGCCACTTTCTTCTGACTGAAGACAGAAACACAGTCTATGCAGGAAAATCCAGACAGATAAGAGGAAAAAGCATCACATCGCACTCCCAGAAACCAGCCTAGACAAGCATTCTTTTAATAAGCATTCTTGTTTTGAAATGTTGAGAAAACATTGATCTTAATCTTAAGAACTGACTTTAGCCTCCTTTCATACACTTTGCAGTGGCTTCCTCAGAAGTCCACCACAAATCCTCCCAGTCATAATGATGTCCCAGCTGAGCAGCAGCCTGCATGCAGAAAGGACCAGGCTAAGTATCTTTGAGCAACTGATTGTGTAAATACAAAACAGAGAAGTGGTTTGTTTATGCTGGTCAGAGCAGATAGGAAAAAAAAGTCTGGGAGAGAAAAGGCACGACTCTTCCAAAGTAATTTTAAATGATGAGATTTATTAGCCTCAGCAATTATTACTCTGTGAAAACTGGATATCCAGATGCTTGACTTATAGGGCACAACATACAGTGTTGTGTTTAGCCTACTGCATTAGCAGAGAATGGTATAAAGGTCTAATTCAGTGCAAGGAGGCTTTTAGATCACCTGGTTGGATCTTAGTGTGGTATTGCCAAGCACATCAGCAATGAACTTTTCTGCAGAAGTATCTCTCAGACAGGTCTCTAGAGAAATGCTAGGGGATCCTTGGAGCAGCTACCTTCACAATGGAGAAGGAAGCACAACTGAAGAGGAGTCTGACCCATCACCCAGTGAGGTTTCAGAAGTAGAAAGTGGTGTTTTCCATATGGTTCCATCTCTTTATGCCTTTCTGATTTTTTATGTTCCTTAAGTTCAGAAGGTGGTAGCCAGTCCCTCTCTTAGCTTTCCATTTCTCTGCTAATTTAAGTTTTGGCATTGCATGTAACTCTTAACCACAATGGAATTTATACCAGGCCAACCAATAACTCAAATAGTTTTGTGGTGCAGGCAAATCCCTTTTTTATTTGTAAAATAGCTAACAGTGAATTTGTGTGCAGGAACCACATGGCACAGTTATTAGCAGTAACCCTGGATTTATTAGTAGTAGTTCTAGTTGAGGTTCATGCCTATCAGTTTCATCTCCAGACCTCCTGAGAGTCTTTTAAAGGATAGAGACCTCATACATTACCTCTAAGCTATACATGGACCATCTATTCCAGAAACATGACCAGCTGTTTGGATGATGCTTATTTTGTTATATGACTGCTTGGGTGTCACAAATATTATATAGCAAAAACCATAAGAGCAGAAATGCTGTCACAGAGGGTAGCAGACAGCCCAGCCTTAACATTATTTTTTTTAAATAAGTGTCTTATATTTTGAGCAGAATCAGTAGGATACAGCAGACATTCTGCACAAAAGGACCTCTTCTACTTGGGATATATGAGTTTTAATAACAAATGTGGCCTGAGGATTCAAATGTATAGCCTGGTCTTATAGGAGCTTCTGAGCAGTCAGTACATTTAAAACAAGCCAGCAGTGTCTGTGAGAGGTATTAAATGAGTATCTCTGGGCCAGATGAAAGCTCAGGCTGAGTGAATGCTTCAGACATGCCTCCAAAGAGCAACAGCTTGTCCTGAGGCCTCCTGCTCCAGCAACCCAGCCCCACCGCTGCGGGTCCTGCTCACCCCATCCCTGCTTTAGGGCTTCTTGTCACTTCTCACTACCCACAGCCTCCCCCTTGCAGCTCAGCCACACACTCACTGAAGTGGCCTAAATCCATTTTCAAGGTCACCATATTCCATACACTGTTTGCACTTCCAAAAAAAAGCCTCTGGTGGCATGGTTTAGTGTTGGGTGTCCCTGCTTATGGCATGGGGATTGGAACTAGATGATCTTGAGGTCCTATCCAACCCTAACTATTCTATGATTCTATGTCCCTGCATTTTACTTATCTCTTATTTCACTGTCTCCTTTTACACCTTTTTATGAAAGCTGCAGAAAACATTGTATGTTTGCACAGCAGGCAGACAGAACATAGAACACCAAGGCTTGGCTTAACACCAAGGCAAAGATCAAATAAGCAGTTTATCATGACAAAACCCCTGGCAGTTTCTTGATGCTCTCACAAGCTCCCCAGTAGAAGCAAAACAAATGCTAAGCATGAGAGACTTCCTTGTGGAAAGTCAGCCCTTAAGAAAGTGTTGGAAATATCCCATTTGTTCTCCAGATGATCCTATTTCTCCAGCTCTTTGAAAGCAGGGAATGTACACTCTGCAATAGATGTATATTACTATTCTATGATTCTATGATTACACAAACCTGCAAGTCAGATATTACTTTTGGACCATTTCAGCATGAGAGGCAGCAGTGTTACCATCATGTGATGTACCACTATCTGACATGACCTGCCAGCCGTCTGGAAATGCCTGCTGTCAGCACATGTACACTTCTTTAATGTCTGATAAAGTGTTGATTTTAAAATCTGAGTGTTACCTCACCCACCCCTAACTCCACATACCAACTGAACATATTCTAGAGTTATTTAAACAGTTTATTGCAGTAATAAAAGTTATGTGCCTTTCATAAGCAGTTTTGGTAAAACATTATGCAGGTATTTCTATCAAATACATTCTTTTATGCCACTTGTTGAAGTGAATAAAGTCTCTTGTCAGATCTCCCAAGATTTGCAAATCTCATATCTCACTGCTAAAAACTATATAAAAAGAAAAAATAACTCAATACATGGAATACAACAAAGGGCACCAGAAGGCAACCCCAGAGCACCTCCACAGCTAGAGAGATTTAAAAGCCAATTTGCTCTTCTCTAGCACAACTCAAACTGGGGGCTGCTGGAGGCGGGAGATGGATGCATGAGGGGAGGTCTCCATGGGAAAAGGGGCATGTGCAACCTGTGGGACTACAGCCCTGGAGGACCCACATCTCTGTACAAGCATCCCTGATGGACTGCATCTATAGGTGACCCACACCCATACAGGGACACCCCCAAAGGACTATGGCCATGGGAGAAACATACCAGTGCAGAGACATCACAAGGGACTGCAGACATAAATAATCCATGACATAGCAGGGACACTAAGAAACAGCTCCATGAAAACGAGTTAGAAGAAAAGAGCAGTAGAGAAAAAAACTAAAGAAGAAAATGGTGACAGAGAAAATGAATAAGCAAAAAAGCAGCAGCAAGAAACAGTTTCACACATGACTTCAAGCTCTTACGCCATCAGAGAAATTAGGACAAGCTAACTGTATGATGGGATGAAAGTCAGGGAAGTTGAGGCTATGAAGAGGGGATGATGTATTTGATTTTAAGATGAGTCGGAGGACAGATCACAAAAAGGTATTTGTGTCTGGTTTTGGTTTTGTTTTTTTTTTTCATCAATACCTGATCAGTCATCAGAAATTAATGTTGTTTGAAAACACAACAAGTAAAAATCCCCCAAGTCAAGCCTGTTTTGCCTGCAACTTCCCGGTCTCTGTAAGAATTAGTCTGCTCAAGGCTTTTATCAAGGAGCTTCCCCAGCAAACTCAATCTCTCCTCAAGCAGCTGCTGCAGAACATTGGCAGGCATGGCTGATGGCAGGATCCACACAAGGGCATAGTTTATGCCTGCAGACTTGTCTGGGAGGCTAAGGGGAGCAGAGTGTTCTATGGAAGTTTGTCTGGAGGCTACAGAAGTCTTGGTGCTATTCACTTTTCCTTTACACAGGTGCTTGTGCCACGTGTGCTAGAAACAGACCAGGCACTAAAACAGAATTAGACAATTCCCACCATTTCCTCTGTGCATGCATCCCTCAAGCCACCCCAGGCCAGGATTGAAACCGGACCACTGCCAAGTGAACAAAGGAGAAACTTTCTTGTGCCCAGAGTAGAAAGATCTGAGTAATAGGCTTTGCCACTATGGCTCTTCTTTAGTGAAGCCTACCTGGTGGATGTCTGATTTCTAGGCTTTTTCAAGAGGTACAGACTTCCAATTAAATTTGCATTCACAAACGCATGGAAATTTCTCAGTAAAGTGGGATGTGTGCACACCTATCTGCATTCTGATTTGAATGGGAATAATTAATAGCTCTCTACTTTTTTTTTCCTGCTTAGAATCAACAGGTTATAATCTTCATGAATTCATTCCTTATTTGAGTTACCTGTGACAGACTCTCTCCTTGTGGCCCTGCACTTTGCTGTCTTCCAAAGCACATTACACAACGTGTCTTATTTCCCTTCCTACTGATTAAATGTGCAGGGTTTCCTCTTTTGGACCTACTACCTCCTATTGATGCCACTGACTTAATGAACAGAACCATATTTTCTAATATGCCTGATTGTAAACACAGTTTCCTTGACTGTTCTGCAGCACAGAGCGAGGGATTGTTCTTTCAGCAAACACTCCGGCTAGTAAATTGCCAAGATGTTTGTGGATGGCAAGCACAAAGATGAGTGTAAGTCAGGACACGTGTTTCAAATTTCAAACATGTTTATGTTTTCTTTTTCCCAATATTTGTCCACCTGTCTAATCTTCCTAAGAATTACATAAATTAACTATGGGTGAATTAACTAGGTTAACTATTGCCCACTGAAAGATCCTATGCCAAATTCTCATAAGAGATGGGTTTTTCGGTCATGTCACAGCACACACACCCCCCAGCAAAACAGTCCAACAAAATAATGTCTCTAATTTTCACCTTAAACAACGTGTTGTGGTACAAGAAATTAATTTCTTAAAGAATCCAAAATGACTTTAATCACAGAAAATATTCTTCCTCCAATTCTAACTCTGAATCATGGAGTCACTCAGGCTGTGAGATTTCTCCATGGTTTCAGTTACTACAATCTTCAGCACAAGTCATTTTACCATTGGTATGCTGCTCCCATCTCCACCTTTTCAAAACCAAAATTTTCAGTGTGTGCCAGTGTAGAAGCCTTAGACAAAGCCCTCCACCAAACAAATACCACTCTCCCCCCACTCCAAGTGCTCTATTTCCCTGAACACAAAAATCAGAAGTGGAATGCTGAGAAGGACTCCATTCCTCTCATCGACACACACTGGAGCACATGCAATTTGGTCCCGTGGCATAGGCAGAACAGCCAGTATTTCAAGTCTAGAATGATGTAATGCTGGAAGGTTGCAACATCTCCAGAAATACTGCAAAGAACAAGATGCAAACTGATTGCCACTGGTGAAGAAAGCAAGAGTAATTTAATTAAAAAATACCCTAAGACTAAGTCAGAAAGGAACCTGGAATATACTGAGGTCCAAGACAGCAGTGACCAGAAGTTGCACCTTGGGAGGGTCAGATTGGCCCCTAAGGAACCTTCTTAAGCAGGAGAATAATACAGTTGTGGAACAATACATCTCTCCCATACAGAGGGGCGATGGAGTCTTCAACCTTAGAGATGAAGTGTAAATCAGACTAGCCATTGTTTTGTCTGATGCTGGCAACAGTCCTGCCTTCAGCTTGAGGATGGACTCGAGACCTTCAGAGGTCCCTTACAACCAGTATTCCAATGATTCTGTGAGAACATGAACTAGAATTGAGAGCTGTATACAACTGCTTAATGCACAACTTTGTCTGCTCTTATTTGCTTGGAAGTTTATCCATTGCTTACATGTTGCAGCATCATATTTAAATATTCTCAGCTTTCCTTTCTAAAAATACTGACTATGGTACCCACAAGCAGTCTGTTCTTTGCAGGCTCCCTTCTGGTAGGCTGAAAGCATCTTGTTCTTCTTTGCATAGGAATAAGTACAACAGGGAGTTAGGAGAAAGGGATAACTGCTCTGATTAGGTAAAACTTAAAGCTGACACACGTAATGAAGTTTATAAGCAGGTGCTGCAAATGGATCTGACCTTTCCTAGTATAAGCGCTGCATTGCCATGCATCACTGCACATCAGTGTCATTAACCCAGAGCTCATAAAGAGTACTTGATAGGTTCATCTCAGATTATACACTAAATTTAATGTCAGAAAGGATTATCTTCTTCCAGAAAGAGTTTATTTCTTGCAGAAATCAAGAAGAGCTGTCTGCTGCACCCATTGATAGTCAACATCAATGTTTTTTTCATTGTCACTTAGAAAAAGGTGCTCTGTGATGAGAATTTTTTTGGTGCCAGCAATGCAACTCTTGGATCTTATTCTCTCTTTTTCTACTAGATCATTTGGCTTATATATATGCAGTATTTTTTCCTTCATTAGGTTTACAGTAATGACCTCAATCTCTTCGCGAAATAGAGATTTAACTATTTAAAATCTTCTATGCTGTGAGTTTTTTGCATAGCGTTTTTTCATTATTTCTCTATCTTAAATGATTCCTCTCACCTTCTCCAGGTTTTCAACATCATTTTTTAATTATGGAGAGCAAGTCTACTCCAAATTTCCTGTTTTAGTCTTACCTTGTAAATACTAGATAAAGGAAGAGGATTGTGAGGTGCTTGAATTTCCCAATGGAGATTCCATTACATTGTCAGATGTACCTAACTTCTTCCCAGAGACAGATCAGGAGACAGTAACTTCTCATTTGTGGGCCTAGTCTTTACTTTGCATTAGCATTGATCTCACTACCAAAACAATTCAGGAACTTATGCAGCAGCTTTGCCCACATTATTATTTATTATCGCAGCAACCCACCTAAAGGTAACAAAGTTTCTTGGTTGAATACTTTAGCAACAATAATTCTACAATTGATTCACATTAGACATAGAAGTGGGTCAGCATCACACCTTGAGCCAGTCATTAGGAGGTGAGTAGAATCATAGAATCATAGAATAGTTAGGGTTGGAAAGAACCTTAAGATCATTCAGTTCCAACCCCCCTGCCATGGGCAGGGACACTTCACACTAAACCATGTCACCCAAGGCTCTATGCGACCTGGCCTTGAACACTGCCAGGGATGGAGCATTCACAACTTCCTTGGACAACCCATTCCAGTGCCTCACCACCCTCACAGGAAAGAATTTCTTCCTTATATCCAATCTAAACCTCTCCTGTTTAAGTTTTAATCCGTTACCCCTTGTCCTGTCACTACAGTCCCTAATGAAGAGTTCCTCCCCAGCATCCTTGTTAGGACCCCTTCAGATACGGGAAGGCTGCTGTGAGGGGCAGTAAGGCCAGGTGGTAGAGCTGCTGTTTGAACACGGCAAAACGAGGTTGATCCAAGGAGTCTGAAGGTTCCTGTTAAACATTGTCTTCCTTTTTTGTTATCCATCTGGAGTGTTGGAATGGAAGATTCCAGGCTCTTTAGAAAAGACAGGCCTGGCAGATGGGGAGGGGGAGTTGCTGTTTATGTTAGGTATAGGCTGGAGAGTATGGAACTCTGTCTGGGGACAGGTGATGAGTTAACAGAGAGTTTGTGGGTCAGGGTTAAAGGGAGAACAGCGCTGGGAGACATAACTGTGGGGATCTGTTACAGACAGCCTGATCAAGAGGACTCTGTGGATGAAGCACTCTATAGACAGATAGGAACAGCCTCACACTCACAGGCCCTTGTTCTCTTGGGGGACTTCAACCACACTGACATCTGTTGGAGGGACAGTACGGCCCAGCACAAGCAATCCAGGAGGTTCCTCAATTGTGTGGAAGACAGCTTCCTTCTGCAAGTAATAGAGGAGCTGACAAGGAGAGGTGTCCTGCTTGACCTCATGCTCACCAACAGGGAAGGGCTCATTGGAAATGTGACGCTCCAGGGCAGCCTTGGATGCAGTGATCATGAGATGGTAGAATTCGAGATCCTCAGGATGGTGAGAAGAGCGTGCAGCAAACTCACTGCCCTGGACTTCAACAGAGCAGACTTTGGCCTCTTCAGGAACCTGCTTACTAAGGTTCCATGGGATATAGCCCTAGAGGACAGTGGGGCTCAAGACTGTTGGATGATATTCAAGGATAACCAGGAGTGTTGCATTCCAACTAGAAGGAAGTGCAGAAGGAGGGCAGGAAGACCTCCTTGGATGGATAAGGAGCTCCTGAGAAAACTTCGAAGGAAACTTCAAAGGAAAAAAGAGTCTTATAAAACATGGAAGCAAGGACAAGCGGCCTGGGAAGAATACAGGGATGTTGTCCAGGAAGCAAGGGAGCACGTAAGGAAAGCTAAGGCCCAGTTAGAATTAAATTTGGCTAGGGATGTGAAAGATAACAGGAAGGGATTCTATAGGTACACTGCAAATAAAAGACAGACCAGGGACAACGTAGGCCCCCTCCCGAAGCTATCGGATGAATTGGCCACCCTGGATTTGGAGAAGGCTGAGGTTCTGAATGACTTCTTTGCCACAGTCTTCAATGGGTAAGGCTCTGACCACACCACCCAAGTCTTGGAAGTGAGATGCAGGGACTGTGAGAATGAAGACCTTGGGCCCACTGTAGGAGAGGATCTGGTTCAAGATCATCTTGAGAACCTGAACATGCACAAGTCCATGGGACCTGATGGAATCCATCCACGGGTCCTGAAGGAACTGGCAAGTGAAGTTGCTAAGCCACTGGCCATCATATTTGAGAGATCATGGCAGTCAGGTGAAGTTCCCGACGACTGGAAAAGGGGAAATATAACCCCCATTTTCAAGAAGGGGAAAAAGAATGGCCCATTGAACTACAGACCAGTCAGTCTCACCTCTGTGCCTGGCAAAATCTTGGAGCAGATTCTCCTGGAAGGCATGCTAAGGCACATGAAAAACAACAAGGTGCTTGGTGGCAGCCAGCATGGCTTCACTGAGGGGAAATCCTGCCTGACCAATTTGGTGGCCTTCTATGATGGGGCTATGGAACTGATGGAAAGGGACAGAGCAGTTGACGTTATCTACCTGGACTTGTGCAAAGTGTTCGACACTGTCCCACACAACATCCTTGTCTCTAAATTGGAGAGACATCAATTTGATAG
>NDXB01015875.1:0-13471 GCA_002631895.1 Agapornis roseicollis | reverse complement strand
CTCAGCTCCATCAACCCGGCTCTATCAGCCCGGCTCCACGCTCAGCTCCAACCCGGCAGTTTCCAGCCGCAATTCCCAAGCCCGGAGCGCTGCAGGCGCTGCTGGGGCCCAAGCGCAGGACCCAGCTTTGCCTTTTGGAGCCTCACGGCACGGATGCTGCCGCCCGGGCCCCCCTGCAGGGCCCCCAGCAGCCCCAGGCTCCCAGCCCGCCTGGCAGCACCCGTGCGAGCCCCACGGACCCCGAGCACCGAGCTCGGGGCATCCCTCCGCGGGCCCCCGGCCCGCACTCACTCGATCAGCCGGCTGAGCGCCCACGACACCATGGCTGAGGCGGCCGGGACCGCGCCGAGACCGGGACCCAGACCGGGACCCGCACCGGGACCGCCGGAGCCAGCCGAGACACTTAAACGGTGCGGCCGGTACCTCTGCGCATGCGCCTCAACGATACTCCACCGCTCTTAAAGGGGCAACGGCGGCTCTTAAAAGGGGCGCGGCGCGCGAGTGTACAGCGGGCCCCAACCCTATATACTAATTTGCCATTAGTAGTAACATTAATATTATTAGTAGTAACATTAATATTAGTAGTAACAATAGTATTATTAGTAGTAGCATTAGGAGTATGAATTAACATTACAATTATTAAAAGCATTAACATTATAATGGGGATGGGCAGCCACAGAATGTCATTTTTAAAGACAAATAAAGGAAAGCTTGAAAATCTCCTGAGGACGCGGGGTTTGTGCTGCTGATCGAGGATGCATCGTAGGGAACGAGCAGAACTGGGCGAGCTTCAAGCTCCGCTCCCACCCCAAGCAGTGCGTGCCCGGCCCTGGAGGGGTGGTTCGGGCTGGGGGGCAGCGCCGCTGGGCCCTGCCGAGGCAACCGAGGGCAAGGCCCTGAGGGTGTCAGCACCGCCCTGCTGCGGGATCTGAGCTCAGCCTCTGCGCAGTCCCCACCTTCGCCTCGCCCAGGTTTACCCGTGCTGAGCCCTGCAGGAAGCAGAAGCTGTTTCCTTCTCCTGGAGCCAGCCCCGGCATCACCTCCCTGGGCACCTTCTCTTGGTCGTGCATCCCCAGCGCTGTTGGGTGCTGCTGGGACCCTTCAGTGCCTGCTCTCTGCGCTTCACATCTGCCTTTTCCCAGTAGGGAAACTGAGGCAGAGAAGCGTGACCTGCCTTGCACCCAGCAGTGCCACCCGTGGCATTCCCAACATGGGGAAGAGCCCAAGGAGTCACAGAGGTCAAACCCTGCTCCCAAAGCCCCGCCTCGGGGTGGCTGTTACCTGTAAGAGGATCTTTATTTGTGAGCCTAATTGGTGTTTTTTTCACATGCAGATTCTATCCCTGGGAGACAGGGAATTGCTGCCCTGGAAAACCGGCGGGGCTGCAGCTTGGGGGAGCCTAAAACAAGGAGTTCCCCCTTCCCGGGCTCGGTGGGGCTTGTGCAAGGGAAGAGGGGTGCTGTGTGGTGATGCCGGACTAGACGTGGGGCTTGTGCACGCAGCAGCGCAGGCAGACGCAGGCAGCACTCACAGCGGGTTTATTGTGGGAGCGTTTCGGTGGGCATGTACAGCTCGGGAACCGCTGGAACGCCACGTCCTGCCCGGCACCGGGCACAGGGACCGCCTGGACATGCAGGGAAGGGGACGGGAGCAGGTCAGCAGGGACCAGCTGCTTCTGGTGGTGGTGGCACTGCCTTGGAGTATCCCATCCTCCTCATGGCATCCTATCTGCATCCACACTGGAGCATCCTCTTGGCATCATCTGCCTTGAGGCGTCTCATCCACATCCATATTGGATGTGGATGCACCTTACTGGCCTCAAGCATCCTGTCCTTCTCTAGGCATCCCATCTACATCCACATCATAGTATTCCCTTGGCCTCAAGCATCCTGTCCTCCTCTGGGCATCCCACCCACCTTGAGCATCCCATCCACAAGGGAGCACCCCAGTATCCTGAGAGCATCCCATCCACCCTCCACACACACCTCCCCTCTGCAGCCCCCACCCTATTGCCCCAGGCTCCCCCAGACAGGCACCCATAGGCCTGCAGGGTGAGGGGCGTCCCGTTACCCTGCCCGCATCCCATGCGATGCCTGTGGGTGCTGCATGTAGGGATCCCAGGAGTCCTGGGGGGAACTGGGGGCTGTGGGGCTGGGTGTTGCCCTGGGGACAATCAGAGGGGGGGTGAACACAGGGGTTGTGGCCATGGGGCAGTCGGGTGCATGCGCATCCCCAGGCAGGAGCTGCACTGGCGCCGCGCTGACAGCTCGGGGCCGTGTCTAGAGGCTGAGGTCCACCACCACGTGCCGGTAGACCAGGGTTTTGGCCTTGAAGCTGGGGGCCAGGAGCAGCTGCACATCGGCAGCCAGCACGGAGCGGAAAGCCCTGGGCGCCTGCACCAGCAGCTCCTGGAACTTGGCGAATTTCTGCTTCTCCTCTTCCCACAGGTAGACGTGGGTGAAGGAGAAGTCACTGCCCAGGGCCAGGTACTGCCTCTGCCCCACGGAGAAGGGCTGCATCACCATGGAGCCGCGGGACGGCAGCGTCTGCAGCTCCACGAAGCGCTGCCCTTCCCAGCGTACCACCTTGGAGTCGCCGATGTAGCGGCTGAGGCAGAGGAACTGGTCCCGCTTCACCCTGAAGTGCTTCACCATCTGCACGTCCAGCATCTCGCCCACCTCCCCCTGCGGCGCAAACTGCTTCTGTGCCCGGTTCCACTGGTAGATGACGGGCGCCTGGGAGCTGCTGGCGATGATGAGCCGGGGTTTGCCGTCGTTCTCCACGTACTCCACGTCAGTGTCGCGGTGCCAGGGGTGCAGCGCCTGGTGCGAGTAGAAGCCGTTCTGGTTGAGGCGGTAGAGGCTGGTGGAGCCCGCTTTGGAGCTGTCAGCGATCACAAAGTACCACTCCCCCTCAATCGGGAAGGCCTCGATGTCGTTGGGCTTGCGGATCTTCTGGCTGTCGATGTCCTGGATCTTGATGAACTTGTCCACGCTCGTGTCCCAGCGGTAGATGTAGGAGCCACCGAAGAGCTGGGCCACCACCACGTACAGCTGCTCCTGCGCCACGATGGGCTTGCAGTGCACTGCGGAGTGAGCTGCCAGGCAGGGCCATGTCACACCGGGGCCGTGCCTGCCCCAGAGCACCCCGAACAGGGGTCACAGCATGGGAAGGGACCCCCGGCACGGGCGCCTTACCCGGGATATGGTCAAAGTCCCGCAGCTTGCGCTCCACATAGTCCCACTTGAGGATGGCGCAGCTGCTGGCACCGGGCTGCGCCAGGGCCACGTACAGGTCACTGGCGTAGGTGAAGGGCTCAGCCGACACCGACTGGAAGGGCAGGACCTGGTGCACCACGAAGTCTGTGGGGAGAGGGGGCAGTGAGGGTCTGAGCATCACCCGGGTACAGGGCGATGGGCGAACGCTGTCCCTCACCCGTGGTGATGCACTGGAAGTCCCCAAGCACCAGGTCCTGGATGCGCTGACCCTCGAAGTGCCCGGGGCTGCTGCAGAACACGGGGGGGACCGTGGTGTTGGTGCTCTCCAGCCACTCCACCAGCCACTTGATCTGGCAGTCACAGGACAGGGTGTTGCCACGGAGGTCCCTGGTGTGGATGGTACTGAGTTACACCAGCCCCAATGAGCCCCGAGCAGCACGGGGCTACCCCCAACCCATCCCGGTGTCCCCAATGCCAGCACAGCCTTACAGGTCACTCAGGATGTCCAGTGGCTTGAAGAGGTCCCGGGGCAGTGTCTGTAGGTTGTTGTTGGCCAAGGACCTGTGGGATCAGAGGGGTTGTGGAGGTGACACTGCACAACGAAGGGACAAGAGACATTCTCTGTGTCCCTGGGGAATGCGGGACCCCCGTTCCCAATACTCACAAGTGGGTCAGGGACTTGAGCCCACGGAAAGTGGCCTTTGAGAGAGCCTGGATGTCATTGTTCTCAATGAACCTGGGGTGGGAGGAGATGGTGGCACGAGGGAGCTGTTCCTCTGACCCCCCACCCTTCCCATGCCCTCCCCATATCTCCAGCCCCATCCGCACATCCCCATCCCCATGTCCCCATCCCCATGTCCCCCTCCCATCCCATGCCCCCCCGTCCCTGTCCCCATCCACACACAGGTACTGGAGGTGTGAGAGGCCGGCAAAAGCGTTGTCCCCGATCACTGTGAACTTGTTGGAGTTGAGCAGGCTGCAAGGAGAAGGGGAAGGCGTCAGCACAGGGCGGGCAGGGTGGGAACACGGGGACACAGCGGGATGCCAGGGCGGACACGTACAGGAACTGCAGCGAGGGGATGTGAGCGAACGCTGCCTCCCGGATCTCTGTGAACGCCGCGTTCACCAACGTCCTGCGAGGGGGGGAAGCTTCAGGAGAGGGGACGGCAGCAGGAGGGGTTCCACCACCCCAGTGCCCCCCTGCACTGTCCCTGCCGCCAGCCGGTGCATGCCAGAGCAGCCCCACACATGAGCACACGCGTGCATCCCCCGTACACGCAGCACACACAAGGCTGCTGCACCACCGCGTCCCCAAGCACCCACCAGCCGTGTCCCTCCGGGGCTCTGGTCCCCAAGGTCACAGTGGGGACAAGCTCCATCTCTCACTGGTGCAGGAGAGCTGCCACCTCCGCAGGACACAGGGGCCAGTCCTGGGATGTCCCCGGCCCGCTCCATTCCGCAGGACACCCACCATGCCCCACACCAGCACACATTTGCCCCCGGTGGAGCACAGCGGGGCTGTCCCTGCATCCCCAGGGCAGCACCACCCGCAACAGCCCTGGGCTGAGTCGCGCTCCCTGTCCCCATCCCCAGTACTCACAGCGAGATGACCTCCTGGGGCAGGTTCCTGGGCACGGCTTTGGAATCCACACAGAAGGCAGTGTCCTGGGTGCAGGAGCAGCTCGGGGGGCACGGGGGGGGCCGGGGCGGCCGCCGACCCTCCGCGGGCTGCCAGAGCCAGGCCGAGGCCAGGAGGAGGAGGAGGAGAGCGGGGAGCCGGTCCCTCAGCATCCTCCTCCCGCGCCGCAGCTCCATCGCGTCCCGGCCTAGCGCCCTGCCCGGGGCTGGTCCCTGCGCGCCCGCAGCGCCCGGCAGCGCGGGCAGAGCCCGCTCCTCCTCCCTACTGCCCGGGGCGCTCGGCGGGGAAGGGGCGCGGCGGGGGCTGCGGGCCCCGCGCTGCAGCGCGCACCATGCTCGGGCGCTGCGGGCGGGAGGGCGGGAGGGATGCGGTGAGTGACGGCCGTGAGCGCGCAGACGCGGCGGCGCGCACGGGACGGGGCTGCGGGGTGCCCCTGGGGTGCACCACGAGGGGGGTCTGAGGGGAGCCCCCATCGCCCCTCGCAGGGGTGATGCCACCGGAGCTCAGCCACCGAGGCGCTGCTTTGCCCCGGTGCCGGTGCTGCAGTGCTGGCAGCGAGCGCTGGGCATTGTCCATCCCGTCCCAGGCACCGCATTCCCGGCCAACAAAGAGCCCAGCCAGCTCCTGCCCACCCTTGGGGGGGGGGGGCCCCGCAGCTGCCCGTGCACTGAGCAGGCTGCAGGAACCAGGGTGCAGCACCCACAGGGGTGTGTGCTGAGGGTGCTGGGTGCTGGCACGCTCTGCTGCCCACTGTTTGCCTTCCCCCCCTTCCCAATGCCCGGAAAGGGCTCTCGGAGGTTTCTTCCCCACTCCCTGCCTCAGCAAACATAGCACAAGTGGTACCTTGGCAGCTCCAACCTCCTCCCATCCTCTCGGGATCCTATAAATGCCCCTGGCTCCAGCTGGCAAAGAGACAGGAGCCGCATGGAGAAGGAGGGCGAGATGGACGGCAGCTCCAAAGAGGCACTGATGGAGGAGGCACCTCCGGTAAGGAGCACCCATTGCTCGGCCCATGAGCTGCTGTGGGGCTGAGCACCATCTGCCTGCACCAGTGGCTCACCCAGGTTGTCCCCTGTGTCCCCAGAGGTACACGGCCTCCCCGCGCCTGCCCTCCATCCCCCCTCAGCTCAAGAGCCTGCTGATGGTGGTGGTGGTGATGCTCATCCTCATGGTGGTCATCGTCACCTTCCTTCTGCTGGGGCTGCACATCACTGAGACACATGCTGAAGCGGTGAGGGGAGGGAATGGCTCCAGTGATGGGATTGGGAGGGTTGGGAACGGCACCGGCTGCTGGTGCTCCGCAGGGATAGGGCTTAGATCCCCACAGTGTCCCCTGACCCACACACACACCCCCGGCAGGTCTTACGGATGACCATCCATGGGCTGGATGGCGAAGGGACCCCCCAGCACCTCTCCTTGAGCAAGAAAGAGCAGACCGGGACGTTCGCCGTGCGGGACGGGCTCAACGGCTCCGCTGTGGTGATCTATGACTATGGCAAGGTGCGAGGGCAGCTGGCACAGGGGAGGGCCAAGGGCAAGGCTGGGGCTGAGAGTGACCTGGGTCTGTCTCAAACAGCTGCTGGTCGGCTACAGGTCCTGGCGCCACCGCGCCTGCTGCATCACCCGCATGGACCGGGACAGCATCCCGGGGCTGGACACCGTCACCGAGAGCTTCCAGCGGCGCCAGGTCAGTGCTGGTCCCCTGGGGGGGCAGCGGCTGCAGGGGTGGCTGCTGCAGGCAGTGACCCCTCTGCTGTCTCTCCTGCAGGCTGAGATGAAGGAGGATGGGAACAAAGCCGTGCCCCTGGCCGATCGCTCCATCCTGGGTACCAGCATCAACATCCTCTGCAGCACCGTCCCTGTGTACTGGGCATAGCGTGGATGGGGCCAGCTCCTACTGGGGACCATGCCCGTGCTCCCCGTGTTGTCTACCGATGCCCAAGCATCCTTCTCCTCCTCCTCCTCCTCTTGGCAGCAGCCATCCCACCATAGGGATGCTCCATCTGCAGCCATTTGGCACTGTGGCATTCCCACCACCCTTGTCATATAATAAACCAGTGGGATTTGCTTTGGGATTCACGCCTCTGTCTGCAAAGTAAGGCCTGTGCCACTGCCTTGAGTACTGCTCTTGTCCTTCCCTGCCCCAGGGTGCCAGGGACCCTCTGGTGTCCCAGGGATGTCTCCCTGTGGATTGGAAGCATCCTTCATGTCAGTGTGCTCGCTCCAGCCCCACACAGGAGGGCTCAGGCACCCCCTTCCCAGGGCAGCAGCACCCCCCAGCATTTCCCATTAAGCTCCCAGGGCTGGTGTCCCCCCAGTGCCCTCCCAGCTTGCATGGGAGGAGGGTGAGGTGGCAGAAGAAACCTCCACAGCTCCATGGGCACTGTCAGAGCTGGGGTCTGGGCCATCAAGGCTGAGCAGGGCACCCACAAACACCTCAGTCCTCTGCTCCAGCTCCCTCCATCCCTGTCCATCGCAGCTCCAGCTCCTCCAGCCCCAAGTGCTGCATCGGAGAATGGGGGATCAATGGGATGGGAGGAAGGAAAGAGACCCCCAGGACCTGACCCAGCCCCCAGGAGCGCGGTGGTGCTGGGCAGCGTGGTTTAATCTTGCAACAGGCACTCAGGGCCAGAGAGCCAACAGCAGGAGCCACTTGAGGGGCTCCCTGATCCCCAGCACCCCGGGGCAGGACATGGGGTGCACCCCTCACCCTGCACCCCGCACCTGGGCTCCCAACAGGCCCACACCTGGCTGGAGAGGTCCCAACCCTGCTGCAGGAGAGGCTTGAGCAATACCAAGGGTCACCCTGCCCTGCCGATTGCACCACCCCAGGGCATGCACCAGAGCCGGTGGTATAGCGGGGATATCAGATGGGGATAGCATCGCACCCGGCCCCGCTATCCCCATCTGATATCCCTCACCCTGAGCACATCAGCCCCAAAGCCCCAGCACCACCCTTGTGAGCCCCTGTGAGCATCCTCAAGAGCGTGGTCCAGGGACACGTCCCCAGGCCAAGGTGACCCCGCTCCCACCCGGCCTTGCTGGTTATGGGGCAGCGCTGATGTCCCATTGCACTTTGCCCACCCCGAGCCACTCCATGTGCCCGAGATAAGGGCAAAGGGCCACAGGCACCGGTCCAGGTCTTGCTGCAGCCGGATGCTCCTCCCTGGAGAGCAGCTTGAACCCGCTCAGGAGGGTTTGTACTGGACCAAGCCCTTGCTCCTGGGCAGCAGAGAGGCCGCGGTGATGGGGACAAGTGCCCTTAGGAGCTCTTGAGCTGTGGGTTCCCAGGGGCGCGCAGCGCTGGGGAAGGAGGTCAGCAAACAGCGCTGAAGAGGTTGGCATGGCAAAGCCCAACCGCGCACCGGGACCGCGACCTCCTTCACAGGGGCCGCTCCACTCCCCACCTCATCACCCTGATATAAAGCTCTGCAGTGCGGCCACTGCGGGGCTGGGGGCAGGAGGAGGAGGAGGGAGCAGCCATGGAGAGCAGCATGAAGCAGGTGGTGGTTGAAGAGCCACTGGTGAGTCTCTGTGACCCGCACTGGGATGGCAGCATCATGCTGGGGCTGCCCCTGTGCCCAGCAGAGATGCTCAGCACAGGGCTCTGCCCAGTTTATCCCCGCAAGGCACCAGTGTGGTGAAGAGCCCATGGGACACTGCCTCCTGAAGACTCAGGGGCATCCCTCCTGCACCCCCCAGCTCCTGTATCCTTCTCCTTCATCCCACTTCTCTCCCATTCTCTCCCATGCCCACAGGACCCGAAGGGCTGCTGCGGCAACGGGTGCTGCTCCAACGGGTGCTGCAAGCCAGGCTGCTGCTGCTGGCCCTGCGCCGTGTGCTGCACCAAGTGCGCCCGGTGCTGCATGCCCCGGTGCTGCCGCTGCCCTGGCTGCTCCGGCTGCGCCGGCTGCATCAAGCGGTCTCTGTGTTTCCTTCCCCGCCTGCTCTGTTACCTGCCCCGCAAGCTCCTGAGCTGCCACCGCCTCAAGTGCCTCCTCCTGGTGGTGCTGGTGGTGGTGCTGGTGGTGGTCATAGTCGCCGGAGCCTTGCTGATGTGGCTGCGCGCAGACCAGCGCCACGCTGATGCTGTAAGTGAGGGACCCCTGGAGCCCCCATGAGGGGCCGCAGCAGGGTGTGAGCTTCCCACCGTGCCACACAGGTCCTAAGGATGGGGCTGTGGAGAGAACCAGCCTGGGAGGAGGATGCAGCCACGTTCTATGTGGATGGTGGGGATGGAAACCCAGCCACCATCATCTATGACTACAAGAATGTAAGTGGGGAGCAATGGGGAGGATGGGGAAGGTGAGATGAGACCGTGTTGATGTGGATCTACCTGCAAATAGCTGCTGGTGAGCTACAGATCCCAGCTCCACGGTGCCTGCTACATCGCCCACATGGACAAGGACAACATCCCAGGGCTGGACACCATGGCTGAGACCTTCCAGCGCCGGCAGGTGGGTGCTGGCGGCCCTGCCGGGACAGGACGGGGGGGCCACCTGGCAATGCCCTGGGCACGATGAGTTGTGCAACACCCCCCGTGCAGCATCCTGCTGCTGCTGCCTCATCCTTCCTTCTCTACCCTCTCCAGGATGAGAAGAGACTCGCTATGCCCCTGGCTGACCGTTCCATCCTGGGCACCACCACCAGCATCCTCTGCAGCATCGTCCCCATCTACTGGGCTTAACCTTGCTGGGTTGGTGCAAAGGGTCCCAATGCCTTTAGGGGACCATCCATCCATCCATCCATCCATCCATCCATCCATCCATCCACTCATCCATCCACCCACCCATCCTTCCATCCATCCATCCCTCCATCCATCCATCCCTCCATCCATTCATCCACCCATCATCCCTCCATCCATCCCTCCGTCTATCCCTCCATCCATCCTTCTATCCCTCCATCCATCCACCCACCCACCCACCCATGCACCCATCCACCATCCATCCACCCCTCCATCCATCCCCATCATCCCCAGCACCTCCGCAGCTGCATCCCTCACCACACCCTGAGTTTTGGGGCTGAGCAGGAGGTTTTGGGGGTCATGGGGTGTGTTTGAGGGGTGCAGGGGCTGAGCTTTGCCGGGAGCTGGAGGCGGGGGGGGGTTGTGCCTGCTCGGGGCCGTCCGTTTTGTCACTTAAACCCCCCGAGCACGGGGCCAAGCCCTGCGAAACGGAATAAAGGAAAGGGGGGAAATGGGGTCTTGGAGCTGTTCCTGGCAGCAGCCGCGGGTCCGGGGAGAAGCCACGGGAGCGGGCACTGCCGGAGGACAGGGATTGTTAGGACCGGGATACCGTGCATTAACATCAGGCACTATCAGAACCGGGATGCTGATGCTATCAGGATCAGGCACTATCTGAACCGGGATGCTGGTGCTATTAGGATCAGGCACTGTCAGAACCGGGATGCTGATTCTATCAGGATCAGGCGCTATGAGAACCGGGATGCCGCTGCTATCAGGATCATTATGATGCTGTCCCTAGCCGCGCACCAGTGCAGGGCAGGACCGTGGTGCAGCCCCGCAGCGGCCTCTTGCTGTCAAGGCGGCCGTGCAGGGGCAGACACCGATGTCCGGCTGCAGCCCCACTCATGGCAGGCAGGAAGCAGCTTCCGCAGGGAGAGCGCAGCTGCGGCTGGCCGGGATGCGGGGCTTGCATCCAGGGCATCCATCCAGGGCATCCATCCAGGCCTCCTGCAGCCCCCAAACCACCACCTCCCACAGCCCCAGTGATCACACACTGGATATGGAGAGCTCCTGGGCTGAGCTCGCAGCCCAGGGCACCAGCGTCCATCCAGAGCAGTGGAGGGAGGGGGAATGAGAGCAAACCCCCCAGGATGTGCTGGGAGATGGAGGACTCAACCCCATCTCCAGCTCTTGTCGCAGGGGACAAGGGGGCTGCACATAGGGGATGGTCCTGGTGCTGCACAGGGAACCCTGGGGGGTCTCATTGGTCCTGGCATTGGGGGGAGCAAGCTGCAGGAGGGGTGGTCCAGGGTGGTCCTGCAGGATGGGGTCCGGGTAGGAGGACAGGTAGTGGGTGACACCCAGAGCCTCCAGCATGCAGAGGGCTCATGGTCCTGTGGGGCAGAGTATGGAGAACATCCCATGGGCCTTTGGGGCTGCATCTTGCGCAGCCCACAAGAGAGATGCAGCTTTCCCAAGGGTTTCGGGAATGCCCTTTGGGAATGAGCAAAGTGAGGGCCCAAAGACCACGACAGGACCTGAACCTGTGGCTCTTACCTCTGCCTTGCTTCAGCCGCTGTGCAGGATCCATGCATGAGGGATGCAGCGGAGCCGGAGCTGGAGCTGGAGCTGGCTCATGCGTGGGGTGTGCATCCGGAGGCTTGTTTATCCCAGGGCTCCAGAAAACATCATCTGTCCAACACGTCAGCAGGAGCTGCCTGGGAGCCAGGAGCCTGGGATCTGTGGGGCTGCTCCTGCTGGAGCAGGCGGCTTCCTGCTGGGGGGCATGGACTGCAGCACCCCACAGCTGCCCATCGCCTCGTGGGGTGCCGAACATCCGTGGTTAAGGGAGATCGTGGTGCTTGGAAAACCACGTTGGCAAAGGGAGCGGGTCCCAGGGAGTGGTGGGAGCACTGGGGTGATGCAGGAAGCAGGGAAACCCTCCTCTAGGATCCCCAGATCTGCCCATGAGAAAGGGGCGATTCCAAGGTGGAAACCAGCATCCAGTGAGCCGCGTTCCAGGACAGCTGAGGGAGCTCAGCACAGAGCAGGATGAGGATGGAGATTTAGGTGGCAGAGCAAGGGGGGATCACCATGTCCATAGCACCATTGCAGAACTCACCCTGTGTAGGTGATGCCCAGCAGCAGTTTTCTGTCCCAGCTTCTTCACATCCCAATCCTTTCCTAACAGATTGATGTCCCTGGGGACTCACCATCAAACGCCCTTCCCAGCATAAGCAAACCTGACTGATGGAAATAGAAAGTATTCCAAAGCGGTTTCCATGGGGGATCTGTTTGTTTTCTTGGGAGACACTGGGGATGAATGAGGCGGTTGCTCCCCACATTCCCATCCCCATCCCCAGCCTGCCCCTTGCAGTGTGGGCCGGGAAGCGGAGCAAGGCCGGATTCCAGGGGTTGTCTCCACGAAGGGGGAAGCTTTACCGGCTGCAGGCAGGGAGCAAAGCCCATCCCGAGGTCATTCGCTGTTGGGGGAGGAAAATCACAGCCTGAGATGAGGCGTGAAGGAGACTTCCCTGTGCCTGGGGGGTCCTGCATGCGGGAGGTCCCAGGAAGCAAAAGTGAAAGCGGATTGGGGGNGGGGAGGAAAATCACAGCCTGAGATGAGGCGTGAAGGAGACTTCCCTGTGCCTGGGGGGTCCTGCATGCGGGAGGTCCCAGGAAGCAAAAGTGAAAGCGGATTGGGGGGGGGGGTTCAGTGGAAAGGGGTCCTGTGAGCATCCAGCGTGTCCCCAGGCACCATTGTGTGCAGCAAAGCTGAACGCGTCATCACTTCCAGACTAAGGGTCAGGCACGCCGGGAGAGCAGTGCAAGGAGTGGGAAGAGCTGCCTGGAATAACGAGCCAGGAGCTCGGGGTGGGGGGTTCCTCATCCCTCCTGTGGCACTTCCCAGGCTGGGATGTGCCGGATGGACCCTGCAAGGCAAGGCTGGATTCGGAGCTCTATCGGGTGGATCCCATTTCCCTCCCCGGGGCACAGGCTCATCATGGGGGGGCACAGACACCCCCCCCTCCCCGGAGCTGTCGGAGGGTCCCAATGGCAGCACCATGGCCTCGTCCTGCCCCTGTGCCCATCACCGCCGTTCCACGGCTCCCACCCACCCCATGGTGCCCCCTGCAGAGCTGGGGGGGTCCATGGGGACCGGACGGGACGGGCCCCGGTGAAGTGGCAGAGGTCCGACGGCAGAGGTCACCCACAGCCCTCGGCCGGGGCTGCGGGATGCTCCGCTCCTGCTCCGGCATCCCAGCACCCTCTGCCCGCTCCGGGGGTGGGGGGGCTCTGCCCGCTCCTGGGGGGCCTGTGACCCACATGGGGCTGCTTTTGGGGTCCTGGAGGGAGGGCAGGTGGAGCACCGGCCCCACACTGCCAGGGGATCCCAGGGATGGGGGGATCCAGGCTCTTGTGAGGCTTCGCTGGAGGCTTTTGGGGCGCAGGGAGCTTCTGAGTGGCTGTTCCAGGGCCTGGGGCCCACCCCTGTTTGGGAAGGGTGTGCGGGCTGGGGATGCTGCATCCTCCTCCTTCTCTGGCAAGGCTTGGGAGGATGTGGGAGCAGGAGTCCAGGACTAGGAGATGTGGGGGTGCAGGGCTGGAGAATGTGGGGAATGCAGGAATGGGGATGTGGGATGGGAACGTGGGGTGCAAGACTGGGATATAGGGGTGTGGGAAGGGGTGAAGGCCTGGGGGGTTGTGGGGCACAGGGCTGGGGCCATGGGGTGCTGGAGCTGGGGTTGCAGGATAAAGGGCTGGGGGACATGGGATGGGACATGGGGAGGCAGGTTCCAGACAAGGGAATAGCAGATGAGATGGGGGTCAGGATCAGGGGATACAAGAGGGGACCAAGGAGGGGGAGGCAGGATCTAGGGTGAGGGACATGGAATGAGATCGGGGGGGCAGGATCAGTGCTGGGAGACA
>NDXB01015872.1:35352-61953 GCA_002631895.1 Agapornis roseicollis | reverse complement strand
CAAAACACCAGCTACTAAGGAGAAGAAAAACTGACTGCAACTGCTGAACCCAGGACAAGCAGAGAGAAGGGCAGAGAATGTAAAAGATTTCTTAAATCCCTTTTTGCCCCTTGTGCAAAAGGATGGTGGTGAAAATATTCCCTTCAGGTTCTGAATAGAGGTTGACATAATGAGGTGGATTTCCAAAAATATTCCAAGAAGATGGACAGCTTTTTTGGTGTCTTGTTAGTGGTAACTAAGTGCCTCATTTGATATTCTTGAGAATCCTTCATTCCTGCTTAAGAGGTTCTCTAGTGTCTATTCATTTTCTCTAGTGAATGAGACTGACTTCTTGATCTGGGGGTTTGCATTCCCAAATATCCATTCTTCATGTTCCTCTCAAGTGAAGAGAACAAACAACCATTTAAAGCAAAGAATGCAAAAGATTGCCAAGTAAAAAGGTAAGGCTTTTACTCCTCATAAGTTTGGAGTGGTTACTCAGCATTAGACAAGTAGTCCTTGATGAGTCCTTGGTTTGAATCATATTATCTCACCACTCATTTAGCCAGAGACTTTGGAATGACTGTTCTTCAGCTGCCTTAAAAATCTCTCTTGTAGCCTCTGTTGCTCTGAATGACTTTGTCGGTTCTTTATCATTGGTTTTGATGACAAAAGTAGTGTTGGGATAATAAGTTTGGATGGTTTTTCCATAGCTGGTCCTCACCCTGGCACTGGGTACCATAACTCTTCTGCATTTCCTTGCACTGGCTGACCCTCATTCCTTTCCAAATAAGAACTGAAACAAACCCCATGGGAATGAACCACTTCGAGGAGGACAGCAGCTTGGTTTGGCAACTATTTAAAGACAGTGGAACCAAATCCTTCGGGGGGGTGAGGGGGGTTAGCACTTCACTGTGCTGTGTTCTACACTAACTCGTAACAGAAACATTAGAGAACTTGAATGTGTAAGTTAGTATGATTAGTTCTCCATCCGTTTTGTCCAGCAGAGCTGGTGCTGTTTCCTCTCTGTTGGTTGCAGATGGGCCAGTCTGTTAGAAAATGAATTTGCTGTTGAGCACCAGTAGTACAATACTGCGTTAGGCTATGTGTGCCACTATTGGCACCTAGGCTTCACTTGGATGTTTGCCGTGAGAGTTAGTGACCTGGTGAGCTATTTCCAAATATGACCTATGGCATATGACTGAGGTCAGGGAGCATGGATCAGCTTAATTCCCATGTGTCCAAAGCAGCCTGTCAGATATTGAGAAAAATACTGGAGAGTCTAACAGGCCAGACTTCACTCATCACATCCAGACTTGGCTCTCTTGTCTCTAATGTCTAATGGGCAAGCCAAAATCTCAGTCCCAATACCACTGTCATCAGCACCTCCAAAATGTGGGTTGGATTTGGATTCTGTCTACTGGGCAAATCCTTAGTCAGTGTTTTAAGAAGGAAATAAATGCTGATGGTGGGACTCCTTCAACCCAAGAAGTAGTCAGGAAAGAAAGATGGGAAGGATCAAAGATCAGACTTGTCTGCCTTCATCAAAGCCATTTTCAGGCACCTTCTTTCCTCTCAGTCTGGGAGGCATCATGTGGGATCAGAGACTTACTGATCTGGGAAGCTGATGACACCTGAAGGGTGGGAAGCAGAGAGAGAAGCAAAAATTGGTGCAGGGCAGCAGGCGATCACAGAGTCCTTCACTGTTGACCATGGACGCTTTGTTTTCTTTGTTTGATGATGGATATTCCCACACTGCCACAGATGCTGTCCCCTTTCCTGCCTTGCAGAGCATTGCTTTTTGCATCTCAGTGCATTTATTCTCCTCCTTATCTAATTTTAATTAAAGCTCCTTTTTCTCCCCCCTCCAACATAATCAGCTGAAGAAAAATGAGCTTGTAAGTCATTGTTTTTACCACTTTGGCAGCAAATGAATGTTATGTCTGGCACGCTCGGCACCAAGTCAGAAAATGAATCAGCAGCTGTTGTGACAGAAGCTTTTTCCTGAATGGGGAAACAGAGACAAAAAGAAAACAGGCCAAGGAGAGGTTTCTGCAGTGGGCATTACCAGCCCCTTGCTGCCATGAGGAATGTCTTTGCCCTTTGCTGTGGAGGGCAGCACAGCTGCTGGTGAGCCTCACCTCTTGCCTCTGGCATGGCACTGGGGCCAGGAAGAGCCATGTCATGGCTAGTGTTGGCTAGGGCCCTGCCTAGGAGGGGAGCAGTGGGATGAGGTGCCCCAGTGCCTTGGCAAGGAGCTGGCCATTTAGGGAAAGCACAAGTGGCCCAGAGCCCTGCAGATCTACATGAAAGCTCCATCTTGGCCAGGCAGGTGGTGGGGTGTTTTATGCAGATGCGTTTGTCAAGAAATACTTCTTTGTTGCAGGTCTGCACTATGGCATGGTTTGCTTTGTGCCTATCTATGGGAAACGTATGAATTATTTCCTTGGATCTTAACGGACTTGGATACATATTTAGTTGTTTTAAATGGTAATCGTGCACATATTATACACAGCACACTGTGAGCTGCAAGGTCCTAGAGGAAAGAGTGGTTTACTGTACCCCCAGATCACCCTCATCTATTTTCTTTATCTGATAGTTAACTCCTCAGGAGGACTCAATTTACTGTGTGACCTTTGGCATCTGCTGCTTCTTTTATTCCAAACATTCAAGGGTGCATGAGAAATGCTTTTGACTAATATCATGGCCTTGTTAATATATTGCAAGCTATTTCTACAGGAGCAGCATCAAAGTTCTATCTGCTAAATAAATATTCCTGGACTAAGCTAATAAGCAGAGTAGATCTAGAGGCATTACTAACACTGGAGGAGATACAAGGTCCAGCTGGAGAACAGTACTTTATAACTGGGTGATGACTGAAACTGGTTTATCTGAGACAGAGAACCAGCCACTGTATCTCCTTGGAAAGGGCTGCTTTTGTTAGGGTATTTTTACTGGGAACAACAGAGAATTGAGTCAGCTGAGCTGGTAACTTGCAGCCTGCATAGCTTCAGTAAAGTCCAAAGGGACAGTTCGTGGTTGCAAGTCAGGGCAGAGGTTGTCTGTGGTTCCTAGAGACAATTATCACAATATTTATAGCTCTCTTCATGCCAAATGGACAAGCAACATGTTTGTCCTTTCCCTGTCCCTATAAATTTCATCCTTACCTCTGCAAAAGTGTGTGCTTTAATGCCTGACCTGTCACATGTGTCACCAGTGGCACAGTTTGGAGCAGGGCTTTTTTCTGTGATGTGGCTGAAAGGACTCTCTCTATCCCTGTATTCTGAGCATACAGTGGTGATTGCAGTCCAGCCCATGCCCTCACCATGCCAGAAATCCCTCCTGGTTCTGGTCATTAGTGGCATTCCCCAGGGGTCAGTATTGGGCCTGGTGCTGTTCAGCATCTTTGTGGGATCAAGTGCACAAGTTTGCTGATGACAACAAGAGTGAGGTGCAGTCAACATGCTGGAGGGAAGGGATGATGTCCAGAGCTACCTTGATGGGCTTGAGAGGTGAACCTCCTGGAGTTCAACAAGACCAAGTGCAAGGTCTCAAGCACAGCTCCAGCCTGCGCAGAAACTGGTTTGAGAATGGCTTTGAGGAGAAGAATTTGAGGGCACTGGATGACAAGAAGCTCTGCATGAGCTGGCAACGTGCACTCACAGACCAGAAACCCAAATGTATCCTGGCTGCATCAAAAGAAGCGTGACCAGCAGGTCAAATGAGAGGATTCTCCCCATCTATTCCACTCTCGTGTCATTCCCCCCCTCCCCCCTCCCCCCCCCCGGAATTCCTGAATCTGGAACCCCCAACATAAGGACATGGCCTGTTGGAGTGAGTGCAGAAGAGGCCACAGAGATTCTCCGAGGGCTGGAGCAGGCTCTGCTCTGGAGCCAGGCTGAGAGAGCTGGGCTGGTTCAGCCTGGGGAAGAGAATACTCTGGGGAGACCTTAGAGCAGCTCCAGTGCCTAAAGCGGGTGATGAGAAACCTGGAGAGGGGCTTTATACAAGGGCAAGTAAGGACAGGACAAGGCAGAGTAGTTTTAAATTGACAGGAGATTTAGATGGGGTATTAGGCAGAAGTTCTTCCCTGTGAGGGTGGTGAGGCACTGGCACAGGGTGTCCAGAGAAGCTGTGGCTGCCCCATCCCTGCAGGTATTCAAGGCCAGGTTATTTGCAGATGGAAAAGGAGGAAATGGTGCTATTGTCAAGCAAGCGCCATGGCTGTTGAAATGGTGTGGAGGGACCTTTCCCAACCAGCCTCATGCATGTAAAAAGTACTGGACCTGATTCTTCAGGTGTGCATACACCTTTCTTTGTGGGAGTTACTGAAGTCACTCCTGATTTCCTCTGGGCTGTGACTGGAAAATGAAGTTATTGATTGTCTGAAGAATCAAGGTCAAAGCTGAGGAGGGAAAGGACTGGTGAAATTTCAGGACTGACCAGCCACCTGTGCAAGCATCAGCTATCTCCTCACCAACAGGCAGAGTCCATCTCCTTCAAACACTCAGTGCCAGCTCCTCAGCTGTGATGGCAGCACCACCGCCTCTTGCAGCAGCCTCCACAGTCACAGCTCTGCTGGTTTAAAGACTTCAGGATCAGGCCAGGGCTCCTGCACAGCTGCGGTGCCTTGCCCCATTTTACTGAAAGGTTTTTGAATGGACTTCAGACGCCATTAGGAACCCAAATGTCGACTTGCACTCGCAAAATGACTCTGGTTAATGTTTTCCTACTGACGCTCTGCTTTGCTCCCCGCCTGCCAGAGTTTCCTGTGACCTATTTGAAATATCACTCTCCTAAGTGAAAATGTGCCTCTCTTTTTCAAACTTGCAAAACTCACAAAAATAAATAGCCTAATTTGGCCAGTTAATAGCCCTCTCCTGGGGCTCCTCTCAGCAACTAAGAGGCCTTTTAAATACAACATTTGTGACTGCGTCATTAAAGCTCTGCATGATCCAAGCAGACTAAACCAAAAAGAAAGAAATGCCTTATTTGATCTAAGTTTTCTTTTCTTTTAAATAGTGACACTAGAGACCCATTTATTTTTAATTACACAATTGCTTTATTAAAAGCCTAAATCCTGCAGTCCCTAGTCATTGCTCAGGCAAAACTGCTATCATTGAAGGGAAGGACCTGTAGGAGTCAATCCTAAAAATAGGACAGCTGACAAAGTCTGCCTTTCAAAATGGGTTTGCTTTAATTCTGAAGGATTTCCCAAGTCAAAGAGAACTTGCCTCTGCTTTGCTCTTCAGTTCTGCAGCAGCTTGAAAGCTGAATGTAGGAAAACAGTTACTTGAGATAGCAAAACCAACCTCAGTTTTCTTTCCAGGTTTGCTGTACTGCCCTTTCTACCTTTAGACACCACCCTCTATGTAGCCATATATTTACTGAAATGAGAGGTAGCTCCAAACCTGTATCTGACCCTGGGCCAGCTTTATCCTACTGGGCCCTGAGCAGAGGTTTCCATCACACCCACCCCTGGGATGGCTTGCCTTTGTGAAGCCCCCAAGCTATCAACCAGGTTGTCAGCCCCTAAACATCTGCCCTGTGCTCCTACCAAGCACAAAGCCTCCTGGAAGCCCTCCCTGGGATGAGGTTTGTTCAGCTGTGTTGAGTTATAGGTCCAGCTGTAGAAGCAGGCAAGCCCACATGGAGTCCTGCAGCACCTCTCTGCTGCCTTGCCTCACACGTGGGGCATAAAACCATCTACTGGGAGACTGGCACAGGGCAGGATTGATCCTGTGCAGGTGCTTGGACTGTGCTATGCAAACATTTCTGTCTTGGGACTCCATATGAAGGGCAGATTTCCTTGCTGGGTTAAGATGGAGCTGTTAGCAGTAGGAGAGGGAGAAGGCTAACCAGCCACATATACTGGATTATATTCCTAAACTAAACTCCAGAGCCTTCAATTTTATTATGTAATTATCCAACCAAACTCATTCATCTTTCTTTTTCAATCATCTTACCCACGGACCCCAGTTTAAATGCAGCTCTGCTATGGGAAGTGCTGCCCAGGCACTCTCCACTTGGAAAAATTCATGGTTTCTCAGTTTCATCTGTGCTCAAACTGTGTTTTCCTAGTATAGAGGATGCATGGCAGAAATCCCAGCCCCAGTCAGTGGCACAGGTCTGTTAGGCTATGCTGAGATGGAGATGGCTGCGTTATCACAGGCAACTGTACCGGGGGGACCAACAGAAAGAAAACAAACCTCTGATTTGATATGAAGGTTGTGTAGCTAGATGTAGTCTCCATCACCAGTGTGACACATCATCAGACTGCATAAAGGGCTTTGTGGTGTGGCTCACTGCGATATGTGGCTTTATTGCCAATTATAAACATCAAGAGTTAGTAAATAAAAACAACAGGAGAAAAACTTCTCCCCAGAAGCTAATGAGACATCAGGAATGTATCCCTGGAAACTGGAGCCCGAGGGAGCGCTTTTGCCAGAATTGCCAGTTTTCCAATGCTGTTGTCCCATCCTTTTTCTCTTCAGATCAAAGCCAGAGCTTGGCCTTGCCTCTCTGATCCTGTCCATGGTGTGAAACCCTCCAGCCATGTGTGCTGGGGAGGGCAGCTGTGCTGAATGTGAGCCCTCCTTTCCGTATGTTACTATGGTGTGTATGTAATCTATGTGCTATGCTGGGACAGTCTCTCTGATTAGCATAACCCTACCCCTGGGAGGGGGTTACCTTATGCTGCTTTTTCTATGCCCTTTATCTTTATTTCCTAAGGGACTGCAGGTACTTGCAGGTTCAGTGGGCATCCAGAGCAGGTAATAGCTAAAAAGGGCTACAGCAGAAAACTTCCCTCCTGATTTAGCAGTATTCATGTTTGCTCTCCACTGGGCTGGGGTTGGGGGGAGGGAAGGGAGAGGTGGCAGATGCTGCAGAGCATGAGGCTGCTGTCTCACCAGCTTGCTTTCATCTTAGAGAGAGGAGAGAGGTGGGAGAGAAGACCTCATGCCTTTCTTCCTTAGGGGCCTCCTGCAGGAGTCCTTCTGGTGCTGCTTTCCCAGTCCCAGCTTGCTGGACATTGAGGGCTCTGACTTGTAGGAGGTTGGAACACAAACACAGATCTTTGTGGAGTTCAGTCTGTGCTCTGGGCAATCAACTGCTTCCATCTCTCACCGGCAGCATGGCTGGGATGAATGCACAGCAGGAGCAGCCAGGGAGATGTTGGGTGCTGTGCAAGCAGGAGCTGCTCAGTGGGGCAATGCAGTTGTGTTGCAACACCCACAGGTATGTGACAGGAGGGGTGCTCTGTCCTGGCTTGCTCCACTGGAAGGAATGCTCTGCAGAGAGGTGGTGGCAATTTCTGCAGGACAGGCCTCAATCCATGCTGAATAGCACACGGGAAGGAGCCTCCTGGAGCACAGCACTTGGAAACACCAGGACGCAGAACAGAAGGGGAAGTCAAGGTGGGTCTGGGCAGGAAGAGGGGGTGATCAGTGGCACAAAAAAGCTGCTGCATCTGGTGGTGGGGGTACTGAGCTGTGACCATGCTGGTAAAAAAACCACCAGGCTCCCAGGATTGTTGTGCCTTCAGAGGTTTCTCTCATGGATGCTGTCACACATGGCCACAATTCAGGCCATTCTAATGGCAGTGTTATTTCTCCTCACCTTGTGTCTCCACTTGCTGCTGTATGGGCTCTCTCCAAGCAGAGACCAGCTGACTTTATCTTTGCAGATTTTTCTTAAGATCTCTCCCACTCTATCTTTTATCCCTGACCACAAGCAGCACTTGGAACAATTAACACCTTATGCTCCTAACATCTTATGGTTTACAAGGCAGCTGGTTACTAGGGCAACAGCTGTACTTCTTTTCTTTCAGTGTATTGACTGAAAATCAACATTTTATATTAAAGGAAAAGAAAAATAATATTCTCTCTAGCCACAGTGAGTTACAACATCATCTCTCCTGTAATCAAGATATTGCTGAATTATGGTGCTATAAACAAACACTTCTGATATAACCACGAACACTGTGGGACATGTAACACATTGGCAGTATATTTCAGGTGACAAACTCATTTATTGTGGGGAGTGGAGGGAGAAAAACACCTTTCCAGAAGCTGCCACCAGGAATTACTGCAAAGAATGACCAGAGCTTAAGGATACAGAAGCAAAGCAATTCTACCAACCTGACCAGAATAAAGCACTTAAAGTATGAAGAAGATGCAAGCAGTACCAGTAGCTCAGAAGGTGAGGACACAGAACTTGATTATTCTTTCCCTCCCACTGCCATAAATCAAGATTAATTCCACAGCACTTAATAGAATCACCATGCTGTGGGACTGGTGTAAAGAAGGAGCTCCCAGGAGGCTGGGGAAGTGAGCCTACAATGTTAGCAGACTGGTGTGGAGGTTCCCTTGCTTGCAGGTGAGACCTGATTAACAATCATGAATCATTAAGGTAATAACTACCTGAGAGATCAAAGTGATCAAGGGCTCTAGATGTGAAACTAGCTTATGCCAGATGCTGGGGAGGCAGAGAACAGGCTGGGAGCTGTTTGCCAAGGAGGTTTCATCTCTTGCTGTGCTCCAGGTGGCTGCTGTGTCACTTTGGTCAGCAGGATTGGAAGAGAGCCATCATCTGCTTCCTCGATGGTCTGCCAGCCCTTGTGTTTGGTGAGTTTCAGGTCATGAGGCTTCCTTGCCCAAATGGGGTCGTTTTGTGAGCTGTTTTGTTATGTCACGATGTGCCAGTCTGTTTTGGTAGTGATTTGCTGCCCGAGTTGTTAAATCCATGTGAGCTGTCAGTAGTGACTCTCAGCTGTAAACAGGACCATGGGTGGTGCAGGGGAAGCAAGATGGGCTGGACAGCTGTTCAGTAACTCCCCAGACACATACAAAAGGACATCCATACCATGGTAAAGGGAAAAGGGATGGGGGGATATTGTCTCTCTACATCCCCTCCATAAACCTGTCTCTGGAAAAGATAATATAACCATCTATGTGCATATATGAATTTGGCAGTGATTGAGCACTTGTGCTCAGAATTACCTGTGCTTAAAGTTCATTGACTGTGTCTTATAACTTATGTATTTATACTGACATGTAAAGTATGAATAGGTTATCCAAAGCTTTCATGGGGTTTGCAGGACTGACTTTAAAGTAAAAAACTCCAAGTATGCGATGTATAAGGTGGCCTAAGCGACACTGTGGTTGAGGATGATTAGGGTGCTGTTGCTTCTGGAAGGCTGGGTTTTCAGATATTCTCTGCCTCTAGTTTTAAGTGAGTTTAGGGTTGAGGGGAACAAAGCTCTAAGCAATCCCACCACAGAGTTTGCAAATGAGCACAAAAATGCATTGAATGGGAGCTGTTCCGCTTACAGACTTCTGATGGTTTTGACAGTGGAGCTCAAAAGTTCCTGGAATAATAGGTCTGTGATTTCTGGCAGCCTGTAAGCACTGAACTTGATTTCAAAGCGAATAGATACATCTTAACAAAGACCACCTTGTGTCAGCTATCCTTAAAATTATAGCACATAGTTTAAAATAAAACGTGTGTACTTGCCCCTCCTGAGACACCGGGAAGGGAAAAGCATTATCAGAATTCTCTAAACTCATCTTAACAGTATTGAACCAATTATTTTGTTAAATCTGGGTTTGTTTTCTGCTTCTCAATAAGAATATTTGAAGTCTATCATCTCCACCATTTACGAGTTACCAGTATGCAAGTGTAAAATTTCCAATTGGAACATATGGTATCAGAGGGAACAAGGGGGAAATATCTGATTGCTAGCAGTCCCCAAACTCCAAATCTACTGCATTTAGTATTTTGCTCACAGTTCCTGCAGGGGGATATAAAAGAAATCATCTCTGAGCTGAGACCAAGCACTGAACATTTCACCCTGAATGGGAAACTGAGAAACTTGTAAGCAGCTGAAAGGAGAATAGAATAGAAACAACATTTCAGATTCTTCACTGCGGTTGCAGCTATGGGCAGAGCTTACCACCAGTAGCAAGAACTTTCTGAACCTTCTTCTCTAAGGTCTGACACCTGGTTTGGAGATGTGCCCAAGGTCCATGAAAGACCAGTTTTCCCTATGAGAGGAGGGACTCTGAGTGACTGCCCTAATAGAGTGACTGCTTCACCTGTGTTAACTCAACTGGTTCATGACCAGCTGCACCCGT
Organism: Agapornis roseicollis; assembly: GCA_002631895.1. Lineage (NCBI taxonomy): Eukaryota > Metazoa > Chordata > Aves > Psittaciformes > Psittacidae > Agapornis > Agapornis roseicollis. The sequence continues at coordinate 51,838 of NDXB01015872.1, read as the reverse complement.
TTGTCAGAGGCTTGCCACAGATATGGAGCAGCCTCTGGCGCTCACATGTGGGGTGCCTGCTGAAAGAAAACCTGCTCGTAAGTGATACCCAGCCCATGGGGATGGCTGAGCTGAAGTGTTGAAGGAGCTGGTGTGAGGGTGGATGTATAGCGTGGGCTTGCAGTCCTCCCTATGCCTGGAAGTAGAGGATCCCCCACAGCACCGGTTGCTGTCTCTGCTGAGTCTCCAAATGTTTTGGAGAATGATGGAAGGGCCCAAGGGCTGTAATGTCATTTTCTACCCTGAGGTTTTACACAGAACTAGATTTTGGGTTTCTGTCTGTCCAAGTGTGGAAGCAAAGTAATGCTGCTGAGGCATACTGCTCCATGCAGCTGCTGGAGGCTCCTTGCCTCCAGCCAGTGCATGGGGACAGAGCAAGGAGGAGGACAGAATCCAGCTGTTCTTACCCCATGATTGCTCCCCTGCCTCCCCATAACATCAGTGAGGGTGGGAAGTTCAGGGTGTCTTTCTTGCAGGGCATATATTAACCCCACTACAGAAAATGATCATGCAGACCTTCCTTTTGTGTGGGGTAGTGAGTATCCCACTCCTTTGCTTCCATGCATAGCAGAGGCTGTTAGCCCTGAGCAACCAGGCTGTAGGGCACAAGAAACAGGCTTCTCACTCTTTATCCTGGCAGAATAAGCAGAAACTGAACCTGTAGCCCTGGGAATTGATGTGACCAAATAACAGAAGAGGAGCTTTTCACTTGGCAGCATGGATGGTTGTGTAGCACTATGTGTACAACCAAATCTATCCTTCCTTCCATTCAGACAGAAAGCAGCACGTTTTGGAGTAACTTCCCTGGGAGGGGGAGGAACAGATGTTTGAACCAGAAGCGTATGTGACAGTTGGAAAAGACAGCGTGGAAATGCACAGTTGAAAGGAGAAGTCTGACGGGAGCGTGATGACAGCAGCAGGACTCCAGTGACAAGGAGTGGGAAGGAGAACAAGCAGGGAGGAGTGTTACTTCAAAAGCTGAGCAAAGTGCACAAGAAGATGTGTCAGGAAAGCGTCAGGGAACGGAAGAGAGGAAATGTGAGAGTAGAGACAGGCTTTGGGATCTGTCTGCAAGCATGTGTGACCTGTTGCCTGACAAAAGGAGAAAGGAAGGCCTTTTATTTTCTCTGCCGCCTTCTACTGAGTTAACTCTTCTTGCAGCCAAACTAGCTGGCCAGATCTGGTGTAGCAATTCAAGCTTCCAGTTAGCATTTGTGAAAGGTAAAAGTGCCTATATGGCTTCAAAGCACCAGCGTCCAGAGGTACTGTGCAGCAGGGACTGTAGCAGGGATGCCTGGGTCCTTCTCTCGCCTGGTGCTTTTGCAGGGTAGCACAGCAGCCACATGGTTTGGGATTTCTGATTGCTGAAAGAAGAGGAGGAGCGGTGACAGTGCCCTAACAGGCTTCCCCTCTGTAACTGTGCAGTGCTTGCAAGGGCGGGATGTGTGAGGAGAGAAAGAGAAGCGTGTATCCCTCCTGCGGCAGGAAAAGACCTCTCCAACAGCGCCTTACCCTGTGGATATAAATCACAGCTCTGCAGTGTCCGGTTTTACCTTACTTCAGCAGATGTGCAAGGCACACTGGGAGCGTGCCACTGAAGTGTAAAGCCCCTGACGCTACAGTAAGCAGGGGGAGGAGGGACTCCCACTGAGGGATTTACAAGTGCACTTTTGCAGACCCCTTCCTGTGCTCGGATTCACCACTGACCCCCCAGTCTGTCTTGATTGATTCAGACTGGTCAGTTCTGCTCTGTGTCCTCTTGTAGGGAAGGGAGGATTTTCCCAAGGGGGGGTGAGCCTAGGAATGCATTAACAAAGTGCTTGTCAGGTAGACGCCAGCCATGGCTGGCTGCGCTGGGATCTGTCACTGGATCTTGCACGGCTGGTTACTTTTTCCTACTTCATAGAAACACTGGTTTCATTTCTTGCTGTGAAATCACAGCAAATTAGGGTACAGACAATATTCCCCTTGTGGGTGTGCAAGGGGAAAGGCTGCACCAGGGTTAGAGTGACAGGACAAATGTGCTGCATCTCCCCTCTGGGGAGAGGAGTCTTGCTGGGGAGCAGCAGGGACTTGTGAGTAGCACGGGCTGTGTAGGGTTGAGGCTTACCCAGCAAAGCATTTGGTTGTTTGTTTATTTTAAGGGAAAAATGGATGGGGAGGGACATAAAGTGACAAACTAACACCTCCTTGTTAAGGTGCGTAGCCTTGGTTTGAATGACTCATCCCACACCATGTACTCCTTTGCCAGCCATCGTGGGAAGGCTGCAGCAGGTCCAGGGCGGGGGGCTCCAGTAACCCCGTTGTTCTGGAGAGAGTGGCCCCTGTGTGGATGATGGCTCTTGAAGTCCTCTTGGATGAAGCTGGTGGTTGCACCATCTCAGATGTGGTGAAGGGAAGAAGCAGAGTCCAGCATATCCTTTGATCTGCCACCATCAAGAGCAGCTTCAGACAAAACCAAGGTTGTTTGGACCTACTGCTGTTGATAAACTAGTGTAAAAACTGAGATTCCTGGGATCAAACATGCTGGTTCTTTCTCACAGCCAGTACTTAATGGACCTTTTTACTCATGTCTGGCTCCTTGTCACTGAACCCGTCCTTGTTGGCCAGTGTGCTGCTCTGGCAGCACAGGGTGCCTTGGGGATAGAATTGTCTTCCCTGATGAGAACAAGCAAGTTTTCTTTGGCTGATCCCATCATTTGCTGGCCTGCTTTTGAGTTCCCGCATGGGCTGGGAGCACTACTGAGTGGGCCCTGGTAGGCAGGCTCCATGGAGGGGCAACTTCTGAGGCATCCCATCCCGCAGCTGTGGCTAGTCTGGGAGGAAGAGGCCTTTGGGAAGTCCATTTGGTCAAGACACTGTGGCAGTGCAAGGGTGTTGAGTGCCATTGGAGAAACAGCTTGATGAACTTGGGAAAACCTGAAGGATCTGCCCTTCCTTCTTCACCAAGGAGCAGAGATGGCAGGCTTATGGCAAGGGAGAGAGGTCTGGCCAGCATAGAGGCAATATGGGCAATGTAAAGGTGATGGACGCCTCTCTGGTGCCTGTGATTGACTCAGCAGCAGGATCCTTCTCAGAGCTGGCCTTGGAGGAGCAGTAATAGGTGATTCTCACTGAACAACACTTCCGAAGCCTTCTAGGTATGCAACAAACTGGGGACAGTTTTGCTTGTACTGGCTGTTCTTCCCCCTAAGGCTGTGCCAAGGGGCAGAAGGGGGCCTGTAGGTTGCCAGGGGGACTTCAGCTAACAGGAGCAGGCGGCTGTTTTCACCCAGGAGTGGTAAACCTCACAATAGGATAGGGCTGAGCATCCTCCAGACGCTTGGCTTTGTATAGCAGAATCACACCTTTCTTTCCACTGACTTGCACAGTATCTTGGCCTTTGACTTCAGTAAGAGACAGAATCAGACCCGGGGTGTATTTTCTGAAGTTACTTTTGCAGCTACTGAAATTAAAATCTCATGAGTGAAGACCTGCCTTCCCCACAGCCTAAATTCAGAACAACAGAGTGGCCTTTAGAGATAGTTTAAAACCTTCTCAAGGTCTGTGCTCCCTGTGGAAAGAATAATTCAAGCAATACTCACCACATCTGACAGTTGCCAGCCTTTGTTTAATATGGTAAAGGCTCTGTGCATCAGATTAATCAGGGCTCCAACTCCACACCGCCTTGTAGGTGGGAAACAGTATATTGCCAAATACTGAAAAGATGCTGGAATGCCACTGGGAAAGCAGGCTGCAGGAGAATGTGGGAGATTTCTGCTTCAGCCCTTCCAGCCTGGGCTTGCAGAGGTTTCCTTAGGACCAGCAGCCTGAGCTGTTCTGGCTCTTGCTGTAGCCATACTCCTCATAGAGCACAGCCATATATCACCCAGCATTTTGTGCATTCCTAGGAAAGGGAGCCTGAATCCCTTCCTGCACAGAAAGCTGACAGACTGGGGGCCAACACACAAACCTTGGCACTTTTTTATTTACTATAAACCTCTTAAATGAAGGCTGGGGATTTTTTTCATTTACCATGTTAGTGTATGGAACCAATCACTATAAATTTAAATGGAGAGCTGGTAGGAGCACACTTACCTTCTATATAATAATTGTGCAAGTGCCGCTGCCGAACTGCTATTAGGATTATTCAGACCTTCTCAGATTTCGTTGTAAAACATTAGACTGTGAGAGGTACTGTAAGGGTGTGATTATCCAAAGAGGGTAAGTAATAGTGAGCATTTTCGGCCAGAATTACTACAACAGGGGAGAAATGCTGAGTAGCTGCAAGTAGGGGAACCTGAGGAGTGTCATCTGCCATCCAGAAATACAGTGGCCTGTGCATGGAGAAATCCCAGGTGATTGCTGTCTGGACCTACATGGGCTTGACAAATTTATCTTCAGTTGTCATCAGGTGTAATTTGGATCCTCAGTTGAGCATAGGAATTAGCCCCTGTGCACACCATGGCATGGTGTGCAAGTCCTGCTGGTGCTTGAGCTGTGCTGCACAATCCTGACAGTGTGGCCATGCCAGCCTGGGGCATTGGAAAGTCACACTTCCTTGGATGGGATTGATTGATAAGGACCTGTCATAGGTCCGGCTGTGCTGGCAGAGGAGCTAGGGCCACTGGATGCTGTTCTGGTGGAAGGGGTGACCTCTTCCACTTGCTGGGAGGGTGCTTAGCTACCTTGCTTTGGGCGTTGGACATCTCACAGTATCACCCCAGGAAGGACGAGACATGTGCAACTTTTCCTGGGAGACAGGGAGAAACGAGCAATGCTGTACATCACTCCTGTGCTGCCTTGATTTTTCACCTGTGATTGAGGTTTTAATTTTGTATCCCATGTGATTTCCCTGTTGTAACACACGCCTCTTGGCTGTCACTGTAACAATGCCTTTTTTTGGCAGGAAAGGCAAATCTGAAATGAAGCTCTTGAGCACTCTACTGTGCGAGTTCCTCAGCTGATGGCTGTGTTTCTCCTCCTCATTCTACACGTTTTCAAATAATTTTCATGCTGGGAATAAATCTGAGTGCAAAACAATCATGTTCAGCATATGATAACCAGAGACAATTGTATGTATTCAAGCAGCCACATGGAAAATAAATGAGCTGATGGAAGGACAGAAAGAGCACAAGATGACCCAGAGACCACAGTTACCATGTCCACAGTAAGACCAAATAACTCTTCCATTTCCATATAATTACACTTTTTTTCCTCCAGGAAAGCAAGATTCTGAAAAAAACTTTAGTTACTAAGGTTTTTATCTCACCAGTGTATGCAGTGGTAAAAATCTCTCTCACCAACCAGTGTACTATGAACCAGTTATACCTAAGCAATGAATTCCAGTGAATTCAGTGAGATTTTGTAACTAGGACTTGGACACAAGTTTATAAATTAGAGCACCAGGGGCTGTACAGGGTCCGGGCTATTTGGGTGTTTTTAAATACCAGACACACCGGGCTGCTGCTGCTACCCTGAAAACGTGCTGTCTCTGATGACAGTGGGAAAGAAGTTGGGCACAATTTTGGTTTTACTTTGTTTTAATCTTTTCAGTATGCTTGTCTGTCTTTTGTGACTGAAGCCGTTTTTCTTTGACAGGCATCTGCTTTAGTTGGGGAAACGCACAAAGCTGGGACATTGGAGAGAATTTTATCAAACACTTTTGTCTTGCTATGAGAAGTTGTAATTAAAGCAAAGCAAAGTTAGTTGACTTCAGTGCAATCTGTGGTGACAGGTATACAGTACACATCCTGATCTCAATAGGCAGTGTCTTTTAAACCTGAAATGGGTTAACGACTGTATGATAAAATAGAAATTGTTGCAAATTTGGGTGGAAGGAATTCACCTTCCTTTAACTGTAAAGTGATTCCTAATGTATGTGTATGTGTGTCTCTAAAGAATATGTGCTCACATAAACTGTACATTCTTAAAACCAATTTCACTGTAAATATATTTGTTATTCGCTCTTCGTAATGTTCCTACACTCCTATGCAAAACAGGGATTAAATCTGTTAACAAAGCAGATGTTCAGTGAACATAAAGCAGAGGAATTTAGGAGCACTTGGCAAAAAATCTACACCCTTTACTATTAAATTTCCCCAAAAAATAAATTGTTCTTTCCACATCATCAAGAATATATATAAGCACCTGGTAGCAGCAACCTGAGCTGGATACCTTGTCACAGTATATGCCTCTCCTATGCTTTTCAGTAATATAAAGATATTTGTGTAAGTCCCAGCCATGTGTTGTGAAACTCCCTTTCCTCTTCTTCATGGCTTCATCATCCTGTTGACTTCTTTATCTTCCTGCAGAGTCTAATACCTTCATGGTCTGGCAGCAGGATTGAGCCTCATCTGCTTCAGCTTGTGCTCTAGTGTCTTAGCTCAGATCCATCTTCATTGCTGGGCATTGCTTGGAAGTGACCTGGACTTCCACAGCATCCCAGGCTCTAGCAGCTCAGGCAGTGCTTGCAGTTTGGCCTGTGCCAGCATGGAGATGTGTGCAGGGAAGCTGCCTGAGATGGACCCAGCTGTCCTGGTGGGCTTTGTGGTCCATATCTGTCTCCAGAACTTGAGGTAGATAGTTTAGAAGTAGCTTGGTGTGTCTGCAGTAGCTGCTGTCATACCCTGATTACAGTGTAGCTGCACACAAAGTTCTCTAACTGAAAATATTCCTGCCTTCTTGATAGTTTAATTGGTGGCATTTAGTTAATTGTGTATATTCTCTCTTAGCAGAATTAGGTCTAGAATTATGCAACTGATGGTTTTGTTAAGAGCAGAGTCACTCGAGGCTGCTGCTGCAGGAGAGCCTACCTGAACCAGCCAACAACTTCCAGTTGCTGGAGCTGCTGTTTGCTGTCAGTTGCTATGGTGAACTGATAGCACCAAACTGATAGCAAAAAGGGAATGGTATTTTCTCAACAGATCTATGAAAAGCAAAAAACACACAGGGACAGAGAGGTTGTGGGGAAGCTTGAGGAACCTTGAGGGTTTTTCTGAGTCAGTGTTTCTCATTCCCTTTTTAATCAAAGGTCCACCTAAGCCTCTGAAGACAAGCCAAGACTTGTCCTGCTCAGTGTCACCCTGGTGGGGTTTATTACAACCAATTAAATGTTCTCCTGAACTGTAAATACTTGTAACTTCAATGTGCATTTTTTTCCCTGTTGCTTTTTGGGACTCTACCTGCATATGGCAATGTTTAAATTTCCTAGCCTTACAGCCAGTTCTTGGGGATCATATGTCCCAGCAACATACCACAGGTCACAGATAAAGAAACAAAAGTCTCTGCCTTTGCAAGACCTGTGTCGCTTATGCCTTTTTTGACAGTCAGATTTTTAATCCCTCTACGAGCCCTATTGTGCAGGCAGCCTGCTTCCCCACCAGGCTGCAATTGCCCAGCACTCTCCTTGTTTTCTTACACCCAGACCTTCACCCTGCTTCAGATGCCAGCCAGAACAGCTGGTCTGCACTATGTGCTCCCACAGCTGAGCACCCCGCATCCCAACCAGGTGGGGAAGAGACGGAGTACTTAATTCAGAGTTACTGCAGGGGAAACTTGCTCCTCCTTCTCCCCAGCCAAGGACAGGCATCTGAAGGCAGGCAGCCTGTCTTTAAAAGTTACAAACCATGGCCAGACCTAAAGCTTCACTCAGAAACATGTTGTGAGATAGTGTAGATAATGCTCATTGCAGAACATTCTCCTCTTTCACTCACTTTAACGTGAGTTGTTTAAAGCTATCATCTGGTTTGTATGCCATGTGCTGCCCTAGTTCTCTTTCAAAGAGCAGACAGTGGCAGGATGGCACAGGAGAAAAGGATACACGTTTGTGTTCGGATATTGCTGAGTGCAGGGGGGTGTTCATGGTTATGGGAAATTGATGTTAATTGTGTATTTATTTGATGATCTGAAAGCATCTCTGACTATAGCAATTACAGACGGTGAAATAGGTATCCAATGGCAGCTTTCTTGTCCCAGCACCAGCCCTTCTGATTGCTTCCTTTAGTGTCACTTCAGTGTGTCACTGTCTGAACTACACCTTAGCCATATCATCACTGGCTTCTTTCTAACGTGGGGTCACGCCTCCCTTTATATCTAGTCTTCTGCTGGACTGCTGTTGGGTTATAATTGCATTGGATTCCTAATAGAGATTCTTGGTCTGCTGTCACAGCATGATTGCAGGAACTTGTGTTGCATTGAATGTGGTCTTGATTATTTGCCAATTAAAGTGCAAGGAAAACACAATCTTCTCTTTTAAAATTACATCCAGATTCCACTTCCTCTGAAGGCTATGGGAATCTTGCAGAGGTTGTTTCTGGCTGTCCTGTGGCTTTGGTTTCTTTTTTCCTTAAGTACCTTTAAGGTTTTTTGAGTGCGGTTCTTTCTATGCAAAGCAGCAACAGGAACATCCTTCTGAAGTTGAATTTTGCTCACTGTTCATCCACCAGGTCACTTGGTGTTTACAATGTTTGGGATAGTGCCTCTTTAAAAAGATTCGTGGAAACAGATGGTCCTGTGGTAGTTGAGATGGAAGGAGATGCCTGAAGAAAGCATTGTTGTGGCAGGAAGGATGTTTTAGATTGAAGGAGCAGAGATGAGCTGGGATGTAAGGAGGCAGCATGCAGTGGGCATGTGGTTTCCAGGAGTCTGGTAGTGTAGGAGGTGCTGTGCTGTGGTGGCAAATCTCTTGGAGCAGGTGTGCAAGGGCCAACTGCCACTTGGCAGCATGCACTGGGACAGAGCCAGCACCAGGGTGTGAAGGGAAGCAACAACAGGAGGGGGAGAAGGGGCAGAAAGGAAGGAAAAAGCCAAGAGGAGGAGCCCACCTGCAAAGGTAACCATGAGTTTCTGTTTATCTTGCCTGTGGTTATGCTGCAAGGAGGTTTTGAACTGCTGCCTAATATAATTGTCAATTATTTTAGCTTCTCACCTTGGTCCCCATGAAGTGCGTTTGACAATAATTAATTTTGTGTGTGCAACTGCAAGTGTATCTTACTCCTGCAGAGGTCTCAGCTTAATGGGATATGGCTACGGGGGATAGCAGGCTGTGCCACCCCATTAGGAGGTTTAGGGGGGTCACCTGTTCATCTGGACTAATATTTTAATTGTTGGAACACTGGGTTTCCTGTAGCTGAACTGGGATCAGATTAACCTCTGTCTCTCTGAACTTGCATGCTGCCAAGCTCCTTAAACACCATTGCTAATTTTATTTTCTACTTGCAGCATGCATTGAAGATAACTCTTTTGTTTCATAGGTTAAAGAGGAAATATTCTCACTGGCTGAGATCCCAGTGAGCAATTACAAATATTTTACTATAGTTACAGGACTTGGAATTCAGCCTCAGGCTGTGGGCATCAGAAAATCCATGCATGGAAATCCCACATGTTGTAAAACTTGGAGGGTTTCAGATGAAGGGATTCCTCCTCATCTTTACTGAAGTGAAACTCCTGATTGAAATGGTAAGATAAAGTAAAATAGCTCTTGTATTTCGAAATCAAACCTCTGCAAGCAGCTTTCAACTACACCAGTTAGAGAAGGGTTAATTGAGCCTCTTCGTCTCTATTGCATGTTAACACAGAAGGTCAGTGATGGGAGAAGCTAGGTCCAAACTGAAGGCTTTTGAAACAGCCCTCTAACTAGCTTAATGAATATGCTGTTGAGATGAACAGGTCATTTAACACTTTTCATGTCACTATTGTCCATCCAACCTTAAATGTCAACTCTGTCACTCTGATAGGCTGGTTGTGCTTAAAAAGGTTTCCTGGCTTTGTTAGATTCCTCGGAGGGTTTTCCCCCCATCCTTATTCCTAATTGCTGGCAGAACCCTAGGGATGTATTTGTATCAGCCTTTTCATTTGGGTCAAGTCTTCACTAGAGAGTTTTGACAGTGGGTAAAGGTTGTGAAGAGATGTGATCCAGACAGAAGTTGTAATTATACTGCTTAAACTACAGCTTTCTGACTACAGTGGGATAACTGGCTTTGCTAAGGACAGGATGCCTCGATACACCACTGTAAGGAATACATGATGATGTCCTGCGATTGCTGTGTCTACCAGCGCCTTGAGCACATCTTCAGTGTACTGGTACTGGGTGTCCAGGTTGCTTGAAAAGATGTTGAAAGGGAACTGAGGTATTAGAACTGAGTTTTCCTGAGCTTCCTCACCCTGTGAACAGCAAGTGTATTTCTTCTTGGGATCCTTCTATCTTAATGTGAGCCACAGCATTCTGTGGCTTAGAAGGCCTCAGAAAATTACTTCTTAGCTCAGTAAGGACAGCAGGCAGATGGCTCCAGGCTTTCCAGTGGGATTTCTTGATGCCTCCTGTACTCCTTGCCTTGAATAGGTTCCCCCATACCATGTTCAGAGTGCTCCTAATTTAACCGCAAAGTCATGGGCTCAACACCTTCCAAAGCTGGGTAAAGGACAAAAGGACTGTTGCTGTATTGGTACCCAATACCTCACTGCAGCTATTTGCCCCTGCAGACTTTCATGGCTTTTCAATACCTAAATCAGCTGGCAGAAAGAAATGTGGAAACTTGAATATCAGCACTGGAAAACAGAGGCTGATGGGATGAAACAGCACATCCCCAAGCATGTGCGCTGCAGACAAGAGGAACTTCTTGGCTATTCCTAGTGATGCTGCTGAATCTCAGCCCAAGAAGTTCCTCAGTAAGGAAACTGCTTTGGTAATGCACTGTGTATTTGACCTGCCTTTTGAGAATGGAAACCAGGTAACTGTTTTATTCCTTCTGGAAATGACTGTGTATGTTTAGGAAGCTTTTCAGACACAGTAGCTCATTTTAAGGCTATCATGGCATCAAGGGACCTAGTAATTTTTCTGACTGGTGTGTTCCTGATTCACTGAGATGCTTTGAAATTTTCATTTGTAATTCAGACCATCATATTCCTAGCTATTAATAGGTGATGCTACTCATGATCAAGATAGCCAACACAAGAACAATGTGCTCTGACCAATATTGGACAAACCCAGTCAGGACGTGGTATCAATTCAAATCCACTGTGTGGCTGAAATCATACCAGTTGCTGAGCAAATGCCTAGTGACACTAACAAGAGACCAAGTTAGGGTCAGGCTAGCCTCCTAACTCAAGACAATCTGGACTGAGAAGCTTGTTAAAGGTCTTGAGGACCAATCGTTTATACACAGTTGTCCTCCAGGATCACTCCGAGGCATTCATGGTCTCACTGATGGGAATGATACAATGGAGGTGAGGATGGCTGGATGAGCTGTGAAGCTGATCAGTGGTAGTAAGGATGCAGTTTCCTTTCTACACCCAAAATCACCAAATCATTCTGATTCTTGTCAACGCTTCTGATTTCTGAACAGCTGAGACACATGATGAGCCTAGATTTGCTGGTCATTTGACACAACTGGAGCAGGACTGAGCCATGAGAAGCCTGACCCCACCAAGCTGTTTCTAGTGTTCAGATGAGATTTGGATGTTGGCTCAAAAATAGGTGAATTTATTCTGGACCTTCAGCAACTCTAGGGAGCAGAAGAAGGGTTTTGATTTGTAATGTGGATGACTTTCCTGAATTTGAAGTGTATGTATGCAATCTGTTGATTTGTTGGAAGACTGCTTGGTTACTCCAGATATTTTTACAGCATCCTTCCTGTTCTATGATCTCTAGCTGAAGAGATGTCATTCCAGGGGCTCTTCATTAGGGACTGTAGTGACAGGACAAGGGGTAATGGGTTCAAACTTAAACAGGAGAGATTTAGATTGGATATAAGGAAGAAATTCTTTACTGGGAGGGTGGTGAGGCACTGGAATGGGTTACTCAGGGAGGTTGTGAGTTCTCCATCCCTGGCAGTGTTCAAGGCCAGGTTGGATGAAACCTTGGTTGCCATGGTTTAGTGTGAGGTGTCCCTGCTTATGGCAGGGGGGTTGGAACTGGATGTTCTTAAGGTCCTTTCCAACCCTAACTATTCTATGATTCATCTTGGCAGGTAATGATGAGGCCTCAGCTGTTTACATCTCTGCTGCTTCCTGGACAGCACCAGCATGATATACACAGGCCAGAAGCTTTCAGTGTTTGGCGATTCCAGCTGGGACAGGACTTTGTGGACAATCTTCTCAGCAAGTTGTCTGCTTGATATGGGACCTTGAACCAAATTTTATGCCTTGGTCCTTATAGTCAAGATATTGCCTGGCCTGGGTTCCTGCTGTGGGATGCAGGGTATAGCTGACAGTTGCTTAAACACATAGCATGTGTTTGTAAAATAAATCTGCCTGTAGCAAGTATGGTGGAGATCAGGGGAGAACTTTCTAAAGGGAAGGTACAAGACTATGCGTTGAGCTCTTCTAGCTTCATGGCAAATGCTGCTTTCTGTGCCAGCACCCAGGGAGCCTGAAGTTTATTATGATGGTTTTCTTCTCATGCTTCCTATAGAATAAATATACAGTAGTCTGTAATATGAAAATAAACAAAGAAAAACTCCCTAAAATTTGCCAGACCCATACTTCTAAGGAGTATTTCCCTGGTCCTGGCTGAACCCTTTTGCATTGTTTTTTGCCTCTGCTCTGGTACTCACCTGACTCCCAGGTATGCTGGTTCAGACCTCTGGTCCAGCAGAAACTTAACCCAGTGAAAAAGGAGGTTGAATTTTGGGCTTTGTTTATCTTTTGCTAGGTTAGTGAGCTGCCTTGGCCCCTGGAGGGGTCAGGTGAAGGCAGGAGTTAGGAAGAAGTGGGGTGCATGGCCTGGAAGAGGTGACAGCAAAAAGTTAGATTTGCTCAGACAACTTTATAGGCTGTTGCCCTGGTGCACTGCGGGAAAGCCCTCAGCTGCAGAGCCCAGTGCAATGTGCAGGGCAGAGGGCACTGCAGGAGAATTCCCTTCTGCAGTGGCAGCTCTGGGGGTGAGCAGAAGCTTTCTCCATAGGGGTTATGGTCACCCATTTGCTACTCAGCCCTCCACTGCTTTCAAAACCATGCTGTGAGTACTAGGACAAAACCTTCCACCCAGCTGTCTCTCAGCTACCAAAATATCTCATTTGCCCCTTGACCAGCTGTCAAAACTTCCTTGGCCTGCCTAGAACAAGTGTCTTAGTGAATGTTTGCCTTGGCCTATGAGAAATGGGAGGGATGCTATGGAGATGACTAGCAGGACTGCATGCATTTAATGCCAGGTGCCTGTCCTAAGCAAGCCTGTCCATCGGGGCTGGCCACTGTTTGCCTCTGTAATGCTCCCAGCTTGGTGTGCTCTGTGGGGTGAGACTGTGATTTGAGGAAAAAAAGTGTTTCAGCGGAAAAAAAAGTGCAACTCCAGAGCCAAGAGAAAACGCCTTAATTATTCAACTAGTTTGAAATACTTTAAAGTATCTCTAAAAATAGGTGAGAGGGATGTTTGTCAGCTACAAAGAGATTATCCTGCAGTAGTATTGCTTATCTTATTTTATGATGATGCTACAGAATGCAGTCCCTCGGGTAGCCTCATTAATGTTTATGAATGAACCCCCTTGTTTTATGCTTTTGGCTTTAGAAGGTAGAAATAGGGCAAGAGGCTAGTAAGGCTGGTTTTACAGTATCTGCTTTGCAAAGCCCAAGGACATGGGTGTAAGCTCTCTCTAAGCCTCAGCTGTTCTGCATATGGATGACAACTGGATTTGGGTGCTCACTATACCAGTTGAGGTGTACCCTAAGGGAGAAATCCAAGCGGGACTTTGGCTAAAATCCTGGATGAAATTCTGCACGCTCCCCAGTGTCGCTGTCAGCAGGAGGCTGGCACTCCTCTATGTTTCATCAGCCGTTTTGTTTTGATGTCTTCCGGCAAAGGCAACCTGTGACCATATGCTGTTATAGCCATAAGAGCTTCCGCAGGGCAGTATCTGGTAAACTCTGCTTGCCTGCCAGCTTCTCAGCCCGGGGTGGAGGCTGCTCTTCACTATCTGGGTCTTAAAAGAGGGCAACTGTTTCTTCTGGCTATCGTAAAAGGGTGGCAGTTACGCCCAGCCCATAACAGTACACAGTGGTTTCTGAGTCTTACCGCTCGAGCCTTAAAATAACAGCTCCAGTTTTCCAAGCCAGCCGACAATTGTGGTCAGCCACTAATACCAGTTTAACCAATTGGCAACTGCCCTATAGGACACAGTTCTTTTAAGAGAGCCGAAGGAGCCTGTGTCCCCTTGGCCCCTGAGCCATGCTGGGGCGGTTTCAGTCACAAAAGCATGTTGACAGATTTCCTTGGCTACAACCAGCCTCTGTAATAACAACCAAATCCTAGAAAGTTAATACCAAACAAATTGTGGAAGTAGTTTAGAAACAGCAAGTCAAGTTAATTGTTTTGGTGTTTTATTTGATTGGGCGAAACGCTCTGTTCCTCCCCTCTCCCCCTAACCACGCCGTTTCTTGCTGTGTAGTTCCTTTTCCATCTATCGGCGGACCTGTCAGCGGAGTTTATTTTGGGTTCGGTTCCCTCCCTATTACGCGCAGTAGTAACCGACTTTGCGAACAGCGCCGGTAAAAGCGGAACGGGACCCTTGCTGAAATCAGCAATGAGGCAATTACCATAGGCCGGGGGATGCTCTCCACCCTCCCCCGAGATGCTGCCTTCGCTGCCCTTCGTCCCTTTTGCGCGGCTGCCGGTGGGTCTTCTCTTTAACACGGCAACAACGCGGGTCGCGTGGGGGGCTGCCAGACCCAGCGCTGTCCGTCAGGGAGGGAGGGAACATGGAGCACCACACACCCCGCAGCGACCCTGCGTGCAACGCCGGTGCGCTCGGCGGTGAATGGGGCCGCCGGCTGTCCCCCGACCGGCCGCAATCACGTGGCGGTTTCGCGGGAAGGGGCCGCAGCGTTCCTGCCACCCAAGGCGCGGGGCAACGCGCGAAGTTGCGCGGGGCGGCACGAGCTCCCCCCCCCTCCCCCCCAGCTTTAAACATCCCCCCAAGGCTCGCGCCGCCAAACCTCCCCTTTCCCCCGGCGGGCGCTACAGTTTTGAATGAATGACATCACCCACGCCGTCCAACCACCATGCGGCCATGCTTAATATTCATGAGGCTTCGAGCCAATGAGCGGGCGAGGAGGTTGTTTTAAACGGCAGAGCCCCGCAGCCAATCAGGCCGCTCTCGTAGGCAGCCAACGCGAGGCTGAGCCGCGCCGAGCCCCGCGCCGTGCCCTGCGCTCAGCTCCTGTCCACACTGCCGCGAACAATACAGGTACGTGAGCCCCGCCGCAACTTTCCGGGGGGCGGCTGCCGCTGCCCGCCCCGCCCTGCGCCCCTCGTCCTGCCCGACCCCGCTTCGTTCTGTGGCTGATATCGGTGTATTTTTTTTTGTTTTCCGTTCTTTTCTTCCTTTTTTTTTCTTATATATTTTTTTTTTTAATTNGTCCTGCCCGACCCCGCTTCGTTCTGTGGCTGCTATGGGTGTATTTTTTTTTGTTTTCCGTTCTTTTCTTCCTTTTTTTTTTCTTATATATTTTTTTTTTAATTAAAAAAGAAGGGGGGAGGAAATCACCCAAAACTTTCTTTCCGTCTTGCACGGAGATCGTCGGTACCGGGGCAGATGCTGCGCACAGCTGGTGGGGCGGTGGGCAGCGTGCGAGGCGCAGTGTTTACCCCCCGTTCTCCTCTCCTGCTCCGCCGGGAGTCCCCCACCCCGGTGTGGAGGGGCTACCTGTTCCCGGTGCAGCCCCGTTTCTCTGCGCCGGGCTCCCGTGCCGCCGAGAGTAATATGGCTGGTGCAGCAACTACACCGGGACTAACTCCTCTTCTCCCCCGCATGGGCAGGGATTTTTCTCTGCCGCCTCCTAATGTCGCACGGCAAAACGCGCGGCGCCCTCGGCTTTTATTTGCCCCTGTTCCCCGGGTGGGCTCGGTGGGGCTGGCTGCGGTGGGAAAGTTGTTGGCCGTGCGCAATGCCGTGCCCGCTGTTTAGTCTGCATTAATATGGCTGTCGCTTTAGCATCTGACAGGGATAAACCCTGCGCGCTGCGCCCGTCGGTCCCGGCGAAGCAGTTTTTTTCTCGCCGCCGCCGCCTCCAAACTCCCCCGATCCCTTCGCCTCTGTCTCCGCCGCTCTTCCCCTGCTCGGGAAGGTGTTTTCGGCGGGGCTGCGCCCGCGGTGGAGCCCCGCATCGCTTTTTCCCCGCGCCGCGCCGCCCGTACTGTGGGCATTAATATGGCTGGCGCTGGAGAGCCCCGGCGAAGGGAAGAAAGACGTGTAAGCGGCATAGGGATGGGGAGGGGGGTCGCGGCGGGGAAAATCTCCTTCCCGTCGCCCCGCCGGGGGTCCAAACCTTTCGCTTTCGCCCCGGCTTCTCTCTCCCCACTTCCCCTTGCCCTCGGCCGGGCTCCGGGGGGCCGCCCCGGGGCTCTCCGCACTCTTTTTCTGGCGGCGCGGAGGAGCGTAGCGGCGGCGATAATGGCTGCACGGGAGCCTTTGTTAGAGAGCGCTGCGCTAGGCAGGGGCCGGGGGGGGGGGGGGGCCCCCCCCCCCCCCCCCCC
>NDXB01015872.1:0-31254 GCA_002631895.1 Agapornis roseicollis | reverse complement strand
AAAAATAAAAAAAAAAAAAAAAACACAAAAAAAAAAACAAAAAACAAAAAAAATTTGGATTCCGATCGCGTTGTAGTTTCTAAAAGTGCTCTAGAAAATTGTAACTGGTTTACATGAAGTGGCCATGGGTGTAGCGAGCACCCTGAAACTGTATCAAAGTTGTACATATTTCCAAACATTTTTAAAATGAAAAGGCGCTCTAGTGTTCTCCTAACTCTGTGCACTTTGCTGTTGGTGTAACAAAGCATTTAAAAATGTTTCAAGCATTTTTTAATTTGTAAGGTGGTGTTACTATATGGTTATTGGCTAGAAAATCCTGGGTTATAAACTGTACATATCTATAGTTTGTAAAAACTAGACAGATTCTTGTGGTACATGCTTAGAGTTATGATGCCTTAGAGGAGCAGTGATTACTTGGAAAGGTTGTACGTTCCCCAGGGTGCCATGGCCCAAAGCATGCACTGTGAGGGTAGATCTATTTACACTACAGTGGGCGTCCATTTAGCTTAAAGTTGTCTTTCTGTATATAGTGAAATAGCATTCTGCTGCCATTCTTAGTTGTGGAAAGGGGGTTCAGCTGGCATGAGAAGTGTATGGATTTTTTTAGTTAAGTGCGGTAGTTTTTAAACTGAAACTGTAGACATCTCTTCATCGTCAACTAAGTGAAGAGCCAGTGCAGCAACTGAAGTTCAAAAACACTCTGTACTTAAATGAATTTGCAACGTTCTGTTTTTTTTGTATGTTTAGAATGCTGAAATGTTTTTGAAGCAAAATAAACAGTATTACATTTTTAAAACTGTTCTTGACAACACTCTAAATTTCTGGTTTAAAGGATCTTAACGACAGCGAGAGGTTCATTTTGAAGTCTGTGGCATCCCTCAGGGCTGGTGACTTAGGAAACATTCTGACTCAAGGATTTAAATAAAATAAAATAAATGGTGGCCAGCCAAAACTGGCTGAATTGAAAGAGATGGCTGCTCCAGCTAATATGCAATCGTAACTGTTTATGGCTGAGTGGCATAAGATGCTATGCAAGTTTGAACTTTATTACTTGAACTTGGGAGCCTAAATGAACATTCATGACTTAATTGTTTGTTTGTGTGTGTATATAGCAGCATTCAGAGATGCAGAGAAAGGTAGGTGGCTAGGAATGAGGCTGACACCATGGAATAAGTATAAAAGCATAGTTTGGATTTTTTTTTTCCAGTTGTGTTGGGTAAATTTATAGCCCAAATGCATTGCTGTACATATTAAAATGTGCCTTTTTTGTCCTGTGTTAAACTGTTTCAGACTTGTGGTTTTTTCTAGCATCTTGATTATTGGCAGGAGCCAGGCGCCTAGTCTAATTCCCTGCTGAAGCAGGAGCGTGGCGCAGGTACTTAGTCTGTGTCCTTTCTCTAACCATGCAAGTTTTAATAGGAATTGGGTGCTATGAGGTGGGTTGGGGGAGCCATGCAGGTCTCTCTCGGGTGACCAGCTGGCTGTGTCATTGCTATCTTTCACATCCAAGCTGGAAATGTTTTGAAGCCCTTGGAAGGGAAGAGTAGTACCTGGTCTTCAGCTGGTGACTAACCTCATTTTCCCTTAGCATGGGAACTGCATGCACTGGGAAACCTACAGCACCCACTCACTACTCTCGTGCTGGCTGTAGTTAGCAGTTGGTGTTTGCTTGGCAGCAAGAAGGAGATGGGGTGTGAGGATACTTGCATTAATAGCAGGTCAGAGTTGTGGACTGCTGTGTGCAGCTGACTTAAGAGGACAGGGTAACTCATTAGTGTAAACTGTGAGTATGGGCTGCTGCCACTGCTTCATTTGAGCCTAACTGCAGATTAATGAGGGCCAGGCTCACAGGCAGTGACTACTTCTAATGTGGATAAAACAGCTCTGTTGCCTAATTGGGTAGCACATCTGGCTTCCTGTGCCTTCTCAACAACTGTAGTATTTTGGCAAAAGAGTTGAGATGGACTAGAACCTGAAAGCAAGACCAAGCAAAACTTGGTATTGGATAAAGTGCGCTAATAAACTATGAAACATAGCAACATGTAGCAACTTTTTTAAGGTTAAGTTGCAGTTGGTTAATTTAGAAATACTTCTATAATTGCTTAATTATGGCACTTCTTACTGTCTTTAATAAACAAAAAAACCCAAGTGTGAAATTAGCCCCAATTTTATGGGAAGGTGCTTTTTAAAAGCGTCGAATTGGTGTCTGGAAAAGAGAAATGTGTACCTTTGTATTTGCTATCATTTCCGCTTGTCTTCAGCTATGCAGGAGAGGACAACTGGAGATTCCAGCACGTGGAAAATTGGTGGGGAAGTGGTAGAGCAAAGAAAAGTTATGGGATCGTTTCAAGAGCTCTAATACTGTTTCTTTTGTCTAGTTGGCAAAATCTCCCCTTAGCCACATATGGGAATTAGTGTAGATCACTGCTGTGCAAATCGGGCTTGGCTTTGAATTAACTGCCAGTGAGCTGAGCCCCTATTGATAGTACTAGCAAATAAGAACTAGAGCTGACACCTCTTTGTCTTCATTATATTGGAAATCTATTGACTTGTAGGACTTGATTAAGGTCTTGGACCTTGTGGTGCACTATGTGTTCCCGCTCTGCAGATGCCTAAAATACAGCATGCCATGGAGATGCTGTTCAATACAATGCCTAGTGCAGGACTCCGGAGACTCAAATTTGGCTATTGCAGATGTAGTGATGATGCTTCTGCCCCCAGTACTCTGCCATTGGTAAATAACATAATGTGAATGTGTGTAAATAACACATGATTTACCATCCCCAACCCTCCCTTGTTTCTAGTGTTCTGAGATGTCATCTCAAATATTGGGAACTGCTTAATTTGACCCAGCTCTGTTTTTGATAGAGCAACCTCCAAATGCTTTCTGCTTTGAAATGCCTGTGGTGTTTTAAAGCGAGCAACTTTGCTTTAGGCTGCTGTACAGCTCAAACTTCTAGTTTGACTTTAGTTGTGAGCCAAGCAGAGTATGTCTTATTAACTCTGCTGTATGTAGAGAAAGGTAATGATGAAACAGATCTGGGGAAAGGGAAGGAATGAATAGAGACTTCCTCATATGAATTTGGCAGAGCTGGCTGTGAAACTGCTTGGATTCCCAAAATGCAAAATGTGATTTGTTGCATCCCCCTTGTCCTGCTGAAGTCAGGCTGAGGTGGGCTGTGAGGATGAGAGGCTTGGTTAGGAAAAAGGGTTTTTGAGGAGGCAAAGGGGATGGCTTGACTGGGTGTGCTGTTTCCTCTAGATGCCTAAAGCAGTGTCAGAGGTGTGAGAGCTTTTGCTCAAGGGAAAGCATCTGCTAGGGCTGATGTGGGGTAGAGGTGGGTAGAGGCAGGCAGGGTCCTGCCTGAAAGCACTGACCCGCATGGTGAAGCTGATTTCCCATGGTTGGTACCACTTGCTTTGCACTCAGGACTGTACATAGGCTTGAGAACACAGTTGCTACCAAAATGCACCACATCCCTCTGAAATCAAACCAGCTGGGGGGCAATGCGATTAATGGGGCTGTCAAGCTGCCTCTGCCGAAAACGAGCCCAGCAATCTATTAGCATGACCTGGAGAGGCAGAGGAGTGATGCTCTCCTGCTGCTCTGCAGGCTTTACATTCCTAAATTTAGTTAAAATACTTGATGTGAGCCCTTACACTAGAAGAGGGGCTGTAGTGGAGGGACTGCATTGGGGACACCCTACTGTGGGTGTAGGGTTAGCTCCCTGCAAGTAGACACAAGGAAAACCACACTGAAGAATGGTTTCTTACCACTCATGTCTGTACCCTAATGCATCTGTGGGGAAGCAGGGCATTAATTGTTCCTGTAATAAAATTAATTAAAAATCCTAGTCCAAATGTGTGTTGAATCAATTAGCAGCAAATGGTTGCAGCTCTAACAGAGGTCCATGGGAAGGTGAGAATCTGCTTTGGGGATCATAGTGGGGACACAAAGCATCTCTCTTGCCTGGTATCTTTGAACAGCTGATTCTTACATAGTTTTATTCACTCCCAATAAACCCTGCAGGAACAGCAGAGAGGTGTTGGAGCTTGTGTTGGCTCTGGCTCAGGTGGTGGCAGGTGAATGGCTTTTTGCTTCCAGCCTCCAGCACAATTCTGGCAGTTGCCACACATTCATGTTTTCCCTCTGCTCACTCAGGCTGTTGTTCCATGGGCAGAGAACCATCTCTGAGTAAGCCCTCTTCTGCTGTTCTGGGGATCTGGGCTGGGACCAGAAGTAGCTGGGATGGGATGTCCCTGCTGGCTTTGCTGTGGATGAGAGCAGGATGCTGCACTTAAGGCAATATTTCTGTTTGTTTTCTAGCAAGCCCCACGCTTCCTTCTCTGAATGTTAGCCTGAGCTTGCTTTCCTCTAAAAGGTAGCTGCAAGAACTGTGACAGGTGACACACTGCTTTCTGCTGGGGCCATACCGCATTTAAATGCAATAAACTGAATTGCAAATTGCAGCTGTGCTGCAAAACAAAGTGTGCTGGAGACCCTCTTGCCAAACAAGAGGGCTGCTCTCTAAACCTATTTCAGCTTGGAGTGGAAAAGGGACTGGGTAATGAGCATGCCTGATGGGGGTTCATGCCCTGCAAGGAGTCTTCAACCTTTTTCAGCAGGCTGGGCTCTGTTGGGAGGGTGGTGTGTGCCTTCCTCTGCTTGGGCAGCATTTGGCAGCCTGTGTTCAAAGTGCTCTGAAAACGTCTCTTCCTTCTGATAAGTACATGCTAAAGCAGGAGGTGGATGAGCGGTGGCTTATGGTTTGTGCTAAGGATCTTGATTGGAGTTGCCTGCTGCTAACAGCTCCTGCTTGAGCACCTCCCTGCACCTGGATCCCTAAATTAGGCAGGAGGAAGCAGTCACAGCCCTGTTAGAGCTTGCAGTTATGTCTCCTGGGTGGTGAGTATCTCCTTTTGTTTCTGGATGCAGCATGGCCTCATAGGAATGCCTATGAAGTAGCTAAACTGGGATTAGTCTTCCTGTTAAGCTGGAACAGAAATGGCAAATGACCTCTCTAGGGCTGGGGAGCCTGGGTTGTTGTGTGGAGCAGCAAGCTGGTGCTGTGGTGGGGTTAAGATCTTTGGAAGCTGGAATGTATAAAAGCACATCTTTATCTTGATGATGTTTGGAGATGAAAATGCATTAACTGTGGTAAGGGGATGTCTGCCCTGTGGCTGTGTCTTCTGGCATGGTTGACTTCATGTCCCTGGCTGAGTCCAGCAGCCAGGAAAATCACAGCTGGGAGCCAGGCTGTGGGACTGGATGTTTTGGTGGTGTTTGTGGTTGGCTGTTGAGTTTCTGAACTGTAGGAACTGCTGCTTTGTGCTGTACCTGCCACCTCGGCCTGCTGCTGTCTGCATGTTCCCCTCCAAAACACCCGAGGAGCAGACCCTCTTGCATGTTGCTGTAGCCAAGCCTGTGTAAGGAGGGAGGCAGGTAGGATGCTGTGAATAATAGAGTCGCTTTTTCTTCACAGCCTGTCCCCTTGGAAAGCTCCTGCAGGTATTTCAAATCAGAAAAATGCTCTTTTTAAGAAACAGTAATCAAACATAGCCTGCCTTTGTTGTTGTGAGAGGTTATTGCTTGTAAGTGTTTTTAACTGCTTCTTTGTGAAGCTTAAAATTTGCTTCATGTTAGTTTGGAAAATTAATACCTGTAGAAGGGTGAAGTGGTTTGAGGGATTGCTGGAGACAAATGCCTCTTGCCTGCTGCTAATTACTGTGTGATTGCTCTTTTACTCTGTGTTACCTGGGATGTACCAGCAATAATTCATGGTCTTGCAAAAGAGAAAGGTAGAAACAGAGGCAATTGGTCTACAGTTTTCTTGAAACATGTATGTTGGTCAAGTTTTGCACTCTTTTGCTTTAGAGCTCAGGCTGGGGATCTGTTCTGGGCTTGGCTTCTGCAGTTTGAGGTATTGCTGCCTGTAGCTCCTGGTGAAGATCGCACCCCACTAGCCGGGAGAACAGCACTGGGTCTACTGTTGCTTTATTTTGTTGCTTCATATAGTAACTTGTCTATTGCAAGCTGCTGGGAGGTCTTTCAACCTGAGCTCAAAGCATCAGTAAAAGTCTTAAAGAACCCTTTCTTCCCAGGGTGTGTCTGGAAGTGGAATAAAATCTGCCCAAGTGGTGTTAAGTTGTCTAATAAAAGATCTCTTGCTCCATACTTTAGCTCCTCTTTCATTTGTCAGTGATTCCCCACCAGAGATTATTGTCTAGCAAATGAATCGGCTGGATCAGACCTGGTATTTTCAACCTTGAGGGCAACTTGCAAAAGGCCTTGGATGGTTTTGAATGTAGGAGGACTTGGCCTTGGTTTTCTGCTCTTCCCTGTGTATCTCTGCAGTATGCTGCTTTTCCCTCTTACTGCTTTGCTAGGGAGAAAGTGGTATCTCCCTTAAAAGCTCAGCTCTTCACCTTTTCCATCACTGTGTGGTTACTTATATGTGGGGAGCACCAAAAAGCACTCATGCAGACTCAGGGAGTATCTTCCTTGATGCTCCTCATTTATGAGAAGGTGACATCTTAAAAGGCCAATTCCAACAGCAGTTCAGGCTGATCTTTCCAAATACAAAGTAGAAGGAAGCCCCTAAACCCCTCTTCTCTCTGCTTCTCCTCAAACCCTCCAGATAAATGTCCCCACAATGCTTGTTTCATACATCTCTTAGCTTGTAAGACCCTGTTCTTCACCTGTTCTCCCATTCACTGCCCCAGCTCTCCCTCTACCCAGCAAAGCAGCTGCAGTTAGTAGATGGAACCTGATGGCTTATTTGTGGTCTTGTAACTTACTCCTGTGTTTTGGGAAGAGACTGGCCTATGTTTTGCTGGTAGTCAAGTGCTTCAGGGAAGATTTCAGCTTGTGGCAGTGCTGGGGTGAGGGTGGAGGCTGCAGTGTGCTGGGCTGGCTGATGCACATGGACCTGAGCAGTCATGATTGAGGTGGGAAATGGGAGCGGGAGGCAATTGAGGGATGTAGGTCTCTGGGTCTTGAGCAGACAGCATCCAGCCCATAGGCTCTCCCTCTGTGTCAGGGACCATATAGTGCTCTATTTCATAGCCAGCCCTGTGAGATAAGGTTTGGTAGCAGAAAGGGAATGGTTGTCTTAAAAACATTTGCCGTTGCTTGTGCTCAGGTCTTTAATGGAGATAGTTATGGCCAATGGAATATGTGTTGGGCTGTGGTTGTGATGAGTGCCTGTAGTGTTCTTGTTGGACTGGGGTTACCTTCTCGTGGCAAGGAACAGGAATAGGCTGCTGTGGGGCGAGATAAAGGGTTTATTAACGCATATATGGGAAGTCTATATGTGCCTTCATTTACATTCTCATTCTACTAAACAGGAGTTTCTTGCCCTTCAGATGTGCTCTGGTAGGGTCTCTTCCTCATTTACCCAATTCCAGACCATGCTCAGGTGCTGGCTCTCACAGGAGGTGCCGGGGCTGTGCCAGAGTGTGTTACGGAGCTACCAGCCTCTCCTAAAGCAGAGCTGCAAATCCCCATGAGCAGGATTGCCTCTGACAGCCCTGAAGGGAGGATCCCATGGGGAAAGCCCACCCGACAAGGGCTCAGGGTGCCTTTGGTGGGAAAGGGGATCCCTCTGGAGGAGCCGCTGGTTTGCTGGAAGCAGCCTCCTAAATATGAATGTGATTATTTATTTATTTGCTTGCTCTGGAATCTGTGTGTTTTTTTCCTTAATTCCAGAGAAAAACCAGGCAGTGCCCTGTCCGCATGTGACATAGCTGCGCACAAACTCCCTTTGTGACTTTTCTTTCATGGGGGAGAAATGTATTCAGGAAAAAGCAAGGCCCTGACAACAGGAATCAAGTGTTTCTAAATATGGACATCCCTTTTTGGACTAAAAAGTCTTTTTTGTACCATGCATATTTCCCCTGTTAATCATTTCCTTTTGTTCCTTGCAAACTTTGGTCCTCCAGTGATATAGAAGGAATGATAGCGGCTCTGTTTGTAAACTTTCGTTTATGATACATGAACTGGCTTGTATGTTAGATGAATTTGCTGGGTTTTCTTTTTAATGCAGTTGGAAAGGCCAGCACTCCAGTTACTCACCCTTGGATTTTCCTTCTTTTAAGACACAGTTATATTTGGCCTCAGCCCTTCTCAAATATTGGGTATTTTACAGGCCATTGAGCTTTGCCTGGTCCTGTTCACTGCTTTTGTGTTACACTAATTGACTCGATACAGAAGGGCTTGGGCTCTGTAAAGTGCTTCTCCTCCAAGGTGAAATGTGAGATGGGGGGGGGAATATTCAATGTTCACAAGTATTTATGCTTGCTGCATAATCTGAATGCATCAGAAATGAGCTAGAGCTCAGACAAAGCAGGGGATTAGGAGTCTGAGATGGGCAAGCGGGGTGGACATCTGGAAACCTGCTGTTTAGTTTGTCTGCTGGGGTGGGTTGCGTCTTCATTATGTGGGTTACACACGCAGGGGATGAGCAGCACGCTGGGATCGCGATTGCTCTCTATGGGTATGTTCTGCAATAACAGTTTCTGTTGTTATTTATGGAGCACCCCACCCTCCCCAGCAGAGCTCTGCCTGTTCAGCACAAACCCAGTCACCAGCACAAGCAGAGCAGGAGAAGCTCTGAAGGTGCAGGGAGGGCTCGGGCTGGCAGCACTCTTTGTGCGCACCACCTCTGCCTGCTGCTTTGAGGGCTTGGGGAGAAACGTTGCCTGTGGCTGGTGTTACACGGATGATGGATGCTTGGGCCCTCCCTTGCAGCGTCTCCGTGTGTTTTTGGGCAGGCGCAGCTCTGCACAGTCCAACAGGACACGAAACGCGTGGGAGAGGAAGAGAGAAACCGAACTTGAGGCTTCTGAACCGTTCCCATGTGTGGAGCCTGGTTCTCCCAAATTTGAGCCCATTGTTACAGCACAGAGCTGCTTCTGCCATCACTAGTATCTGCTCGGGGTTGGCTTTACCTGGCCCATCCCATTGCCTGACCCCTGTGAGCACAGGGACCTGGCTCAGGATGCAGAGCTCTGGGTGGAGTGGGGACAGATATGTAGGGGTTTTAATTTGATGGTGAAATAAGGCTTGAGAAATGCTTTTGC
Organism: Agapornis roseicollis; assembly: GCA_002631895.1. Taxonomy (NCBI): domain Eukaryota; kingdom Metazoa; phylum Chordata; class Aves; order Psittaciformes; family Psittacidae; genus Agapornis; species Agapornis roseicollis. The sequence continues at coordinate 22,173 of NDXB01015872.1, read as the reverse complement.
CTTCTCAAAAACACATTGTTGGAGAAGGAATTCTAAATATGCTGTGAACAGAAATAGCCAAATACTGCTTCATTTTGGTTTTGTTTTTCCCCCAAAAGTCACTTTGTTACTAGCTTCTTGGTGTGTGCTTCATTTCTTCTGCTCTATCTCCAGTGTTTTGTTCTCCTTGTATTTCCATCCCCTTCCTGGGTAACCTATCTTGGCAGCTTCAATTCTGTCCACAGCCGTAATGTACCAAAACATGGCTGTACCCAGCTGCACTCCCACCAAATACTCACTGCTGCCTGCCCACGGGTGGGAAACATCACACTGAGCAAGCTGGCACAAAGAGGTTTGGGATATGTGCCTTGTTTGGGGGAACAGTGGGGGGAATTCATGCCCTGCCTGGACTATGGCAAAGCCAAAGCGCAGCAGTTTAGGAGAGGGTTAAGAGGGGACCTCCAGGAACCACTACATCACCCCGAAGCAGGTGCAAGAGCTTGGTGGTGCTTTGGATCATGCTTGGGATGATTAAAATAAAGGGATTTTTAATTTAAAAAGCTAATCAGTGCTGTGGAAGAGAAGCAGGGACCTGTGCAGGGCATGAATAGGAGTGGTCAAAGGACATGTGCTTGTTGCTGCTGGACATAAGGAATTAAAAGGAGGAGTGAGCCCACTGCAGCCGTGTGGCAGCATCTGCTGAAAGTGCTGACTCGGTGAAGCATGTCATGTCAAAGGCTCCCCTGGGTCACCTGTGGGCCCCTTGGATGCTAAACCTCTGGAAGCAGGGTACAAAATCCTTCTTTTCCTCCTATTCTGGAAGGGAGGGCTGTGTTTTTCCTGAAAACAAACAAACACAAACAAAACCATGTCAGAAAAGCATTTGTGTACTCTGGGAGGACTTTAGCTCATTGCGTGGTTTTACACAGGCTGTGTGCAGTTAAGCATTACAGCCCCAGTTCTTGTTCCAATTTAATGTAGTTTTCCGGAAGTGCTGGTAGTGCAGTGCCATAGAACTGCCCTGTGGTGGGGGGAGAGCCCGAGGGGCTGCCATGGGGCCCTGGGACACCCCATGGCAGGGACAGGGCATGCTGCAGCTCCTTGCTACCCTTCTGGGCTGCCAAAGCCTCTGCTACATAGCAGAGGGGTCCAGGTTTGAGGGAGGCAGCTCTGAGCATGGGGTCAGCCCTGACAGCTTCATCAGAGGATGCTCCTGGAAACACAAGCCACTGGGAGTTTGCATCCCCTTTGGTCTCAGCCATGAAGAAGCCTTAAAGCCTCAGTCAATAATAAGCTTATAAGACAGTAAATCTTGGTAATGAGAAAAACAGAAGATGGCATCTGCTCAAGACAATGGTAGTGTGTATGGTCTGGTAAATACCTATTGAAATGAGCTGCCTGTTATTGCAGGAATTGTAGGTGAAAAGCCCAATTTCCCTCCAGGATTGGCAGGTTTTGCTATCCCCAGACTTCTTCTACCGGAATCCTGTTGAGGCTGAGGACAGGGAGAGGTGACCTACTGCCAATGAGGGCCAGGTGCTCCCCATGGCAGCCGCCACCGTGAAACCAGAGGCAAGCTGCCATCTCCTGCATGTGTGGAGCCCAAGACAGGACCACCACTGCAGCTGTTTGCACCTTCTCCTGTCTGTATCCCCTCCAACGGGCCCTTGAAATGGCTGCACGTATATACTTTAGAGGGTCCTCTGCAGCAGATAGGGGATGAAAATGGGAGAAGAGCTTCTTCCCTATCATACAATCCTGTCTTCAGAGATGCTGAAATGAGCTGAGCTGATGGGCAACAGGAGCCTGGGGATAAATGAGTCGTGCATGGGGCAGCAGGAACAAGAAAGTACTGGGTCTTCATCTGACATCCACTCTGACAAACCTGGTGCCCATGGGGTAGCTGCTGGCAGTGGTCGTGGTCCCTCACAAACTGTGTGAAGCCAGGTCTACAAAATGGGGAGGAGGAGGAGGGAAGAGTTCAGAGGAAGGAATCTGCATATGGTATGTAATGCTTTTATGAATTGAGTCTTTAATAATTTACATTACCAGTTTAATACTTTGAATACAAATTATCTTGCCCATATGCTGTGCTGACAAACATAAAAATGGAGTAATCAAAGCTGTAATAGCACTACAGCAAAAAGACATAAAATGCCACTACAAGGCTTAGGATAAATTATTGCATGCACACGCTAGCTCTATGGCTCCCTGGTGCCAAAGGATGCATTGCAATTTCTTCCTCAGACTTTGCATTTGGGCTTGAAGACTGGTTCAGGACCAGGAGTACTGCTCGGAATTCTCTGAGACCGGCAGTGTTTAACAAAGAGAAGGAAACAAAAAAGGCTCAGACCTGCTCAGACCCTAAACGCTGCAATTTAAATTTTTCTCTGGCATTACATGGGCTGTGAAGAAAATACAGCCCTGTTATTTGTAGGGAGCTCTCTTCTTCCTCCAGCGGGGTTATTTGCATGTATTATAAACTGCAGTGTTGGCTTGCCACCTTCAGGCAGCTGCCACGCACTGCACAGCATCCCTGTGCATCCCTGTCCATCCCCGCGCTGGTTGGAGGTAGCAGGTCCAGCTTGGGTGCCACATGGGATGCACAAGGGAGGATGTTCACTGCAGCCTGGCACCAGATGACCAAGGCAATGGGCAGCACCACTTCAGGGAAAACACGGGTTTCCCCTCATCCCTCTTCATAGTTGTGCTTGCTCCCCTCTAATGCCTGAGCTCTGAGGGGCTGGAGGAGGTGGGAGAGGATGAAAGAGCCCCAAGCCCTTGGCATTTCCTCCTGCCCACCCTTGGGGTGCAGTTTAGGTGTGAAGGAACAGCATGTTTGGAGCCTGGGAGCTTGTGGGTACTGCAGGAGACTTAGTGGTTTGCTTTCAGCACTGTCATGTTTTGGGAGGGGTGTGTGTGGATATACCAGGTATCCCAAAGTGCATGGGGCTCTACAGCAGAAGGAGCAGGTTTTGCAGAGCAGAGATGCAAGTTATGCTTATAGGGAAAAAGCTGCTGCTTGTAGATGTCAGTAGACCTTGTACTGTAGCTTGTGGCAAAGTATCTGCTTTTAAATACCAGTCTATTCATTGTTTCCATATCTCAAAGGCATCCCTGCTACAGGCAATCTTTCACAGAGAGAGCCATTTAAGGCTCACATTTGCATACACTGAATTTCTCAGCTATCAAGGTTACTCCATGCTGTAATCCATTCTGCACTTCTAATATGATCAGTGAAAAATGAGGCTTCTTCCCAAATGAATCATCAGCAATGGAGGGAATGGTGCTTTTCCGGAAGGTGCGGGGCTCTCATCATAGCAATGTGTTTCCCAAAAGGCAGAGGAATCTGGGCAGGCATGTCCTGCACTGCTGTGCTGCCTGAATTTGCTGTCAGTCACTCTGAGACCCAAACCCCTTGCATACAGATGAGATATTCCTGCCTTGGCTGTTCCCAGTGTCTGCTGCTGCTGTGTCCCCAGGATTTGGTGCCAGCGGCTCCATCCTTTGGCCCTGGGAAAAGCCACATGGCAGAGCAACCCTGTTATTGCAGCTGGGCATGCCATAACTCCAAACCCCTGGGTTCAAAGAGGTAGCTGGGGTCTCTCCCACCTGGGGCAATGGGGCTGCCTGGGTGGGTGAAGGGACCTGCATAGGGAGGCATGCGTGCGTCAGCCCCCAATAGAAGAATGTTTCCCATTGCTGAATCTACTGGAGAATAAAGCCCTCGCTGATATTTTTGCCCTGCAAATAAATTGGATGAATCAAGACCGCTATGAGAAATGTCCCATCCTCATCCAGAGGGGGATTTTCAGCATTAAAAGCTTTATATGACTCATAAACTAACATTTATTTCTGCATGTGAGGTAAATATTTCTCCCTTTGAATGTCTAAGCAATGCAATTTTGTTTGAAGCCTTCATTTGTTTAAGTTTGGAGGTGACAATAATTCACCTGTTTTCCCTTCCTGTGATTCATCAAGCAATGGTGTAAGCTGAAACAGAGCAAATTTAGCTCCAGCTGTTTGTCACTTGTCAGCTTCCTCCCTCAGATACACTCAAATAAGCTTTGTCCTGGAGTTTACATTTGGGGACCTTCTGAACTCTAGCCCTTGGTAAATGGCCCTATGTTTTTCTTTTTAGAGGAAGAAATACAACACACTCCTATGCAGCACTGCCAGGGCAGGCAGGAAAGAGAGACATAATTTAGCTCCAGATAAATCATGATTTCACGGTGATTTGCCTGCAGTTGAGAGTCCCATCTCCTTGGCACTGTAACAATACTTGTCACTCAGTGTCCCAAAGAGACCTGCTCACAGCCAGAGATCATGGATGACTGGGAAGATGCCTGGAGTTGTAAACACCATCAATCTGAAGAAAACAAATGCGCCTGGGAGTTGATGTCAGCTGAGGATGTTCAAAGATGGAGATTGCCTCTGCAGAGCATGGGATGTGCCCATAGGCTGTGTGGGTCCCTAGCCTTGGACATCCCCTGGATCTGTTGCCACCTGAAGCTCCAGCAAACCCAGGGAGCCAAAACGCTGCCTCTCCTATTCCCCAAGGGGACTTGGGTCCCCAGGTTTTGCAGGCTGGTAATCCCCCCATGCAGCCCACAGCACCTCTCAGGGTGGTGGGCCCAGGTAGGATTGGGAGCAGAGGCCTTTTCTTTCTTCCAGTTTTGGTACCTCTGTGCCTTTCCTGGCTTTGGCAGAGTCATGTCTGATTTACAGCTTGTGTCCCCTGCTTGCCTGCTCCCAGCCAGGACTCTTCTGCTCCCTGGCAGCTCCCAACATTGTTCCCTGGGTCCCTGCCCATCCTCAAGGATGTGTCCGCACCCACCTTAAACTCAGTGCTAGCATGCACAGGTGGTTTCTTTTTCTGTCTGCCTCTTTCTTTCTTTTTCTTTTTCTCTTTCTTGTTTTCTTTTTTAAAGAGGAAACTGAATCCAAGGCTGCTGTGTGGTGATGATGATGTTATTGTTAGTAGTTATTTCTATTTTAATAGCTCCAAGAGGCAGAGAACAGAGTCCCACTGGGTTAAATGCAGCACATGCTATAACAAAAAGACAGTCTGGGTGCCAAACAACTTGCAAGCTTCTTGCTAATGTAAGGAATGTAAAATTAAGATTACTATAGCAACATCTTGCTCACATTGCATACAGATAAGATTTGTTGGTCTTCGTGTGCATATGTGTATATCTATGTAACGTACATATACAAACCCTGAATATCCCTGGCAACTTTTTCCATGGTTGAATTTATATTTAATTTCAAGGTCTCTTGTGTCTCAGATCGGTTTTGCTCCTTATGATTTGCATCCAGCTTTACTTCAGCAAGCCTTGCCTTGTTTTTTGGGCTCTTTTGTGAGTGCTGCATGTCAGGAAAGAGAGGAGATCGCTCGGCCCCTGCTCCATCTATAATTTTAAATGTATACAAGCCTGTTGGACCTAATAACTGCTGTAACATCTCCGAATTTGCTTTCTTCAGTCACGTTTTAGGAGACAGAGGCAAATCTGAGACATGCAAATCCTTCTCTTCCCATCTCTCTTCTCTCAACTTATTAGTTCAGATTTAGATGGAATTTCACATGAGTTATGAACCACAGCTCTCACTTCTCTTCCATGGCTGAATAAAACCAGAAATGCCTGCAGGAAGGGCAGAGTGCAACCAGTAGCAGGGAGCTGGAAGCCAGCGGGACAGATAACACCTGCGGTTCAGTGTTGCTTAAGTTCTCCAGGAAAGTGGCAGAAATTCAAGACCGCTTTCACCTCATCACAGAGGTAAGTGGAGTCACTGGTAGAGAAGAGTTTTAACATCGCCAGATCTGAGGAACTGTCTTTGCTTACCAGCCTGCAATCTGGTAGGAGGGGAAAACCAGGCACCAAACTCTGCTAGAGAGAAATGGGGGGTTGTCGCTCTCTGCCAAAACCAGACACATTGGAGGGATACCCGTTTCTCTTGAGAAGCGTGAGGAGCTTGTGGCTCATTTGTAACAGCTTTGAGGCTGTGGAGTTGAACATGCACAGTTGGAGGACTGGTGGATTTGCTGTTTTGAGACTAGACTGTAATGGGGATCTGAGAACCAAAACTGAAAACGTCTGCTGGCAGGTCTGGATGGAGGATCTGGAAAGCAGCCTGAAGTTGCCAGCTGCAGATTTCTAGTGCCTCTGACTTAGCAGCACTAAATACTAGGAAATAAATCATAGGCAGCTCTGCCTGTGGGGTCCAGAATTAAAGCAATGGGGAGCCGGGGAAGCAAGCCCCACTTCCCAGTGCGTCTGTGGGGAAGGCAGAAGTGGAAAGGCAACAAAGAGATGGGCACAGCATAGAGGGGGCAGCTTTCAAAGCCCGCTCAGGCAAACATAATGGCTTTTCTTGAGACAGAACTGCTCTCTGAGCAGGAATCGATATCCTTCTGCAGAGCCTGCAGAAATGCTGATGGGTTTGAGAATGCAGAGCTGATGCAAAGTAGGTTTCTGGATGGAGTTACTCAAGAATTGGTCAGGATGGGAAAAAGTCACAGCCTTGGCTAAACTATAGGCAGAAGAGACATCTCTATCTCCTTCCCCAAAGGAAGGAGTAAAAGCAGCCTCTGTGGGAGCTGTGAGTCAGGCTGGGAGCAGCCAGCAAAGTCCATAGGGCTGAAGAACACATCTCTGACACTCTTGGTCTCAAAGGATGCTTTCTCATCCTTTTCCCTGGAATGGAAACCCATTACCACAAGGGTCTGTTTATAATGCCCAGCTGAAATTTAACCACCCTGGACTTCCTCAGGTAGGGCAGTTGCCATGGGCAGAGTGAGCACTGATGCTGAGTAAAGATTTGGTGTGCAACCTCAGCCCAGAGTCTCAGTCACTCACCTCTTAGAAACCCTGCAGGACTTTGCAGGCATGCTGGAGTGTCCAGTGAAATTGGTTTTTTTTGGTGGGAGTATGGCAAGAGGGGCGATTGCTTCCCTTTCCCCAGGGGGCACCAAGTTTCCCATCTGTGGGATGTGTAGTTTTGATATGTACCAAAGTGACAGCCTGAGGAAAGGGAAATTGCAATGAGGAATAAAACTGTGTCTTTGAAGTCAACTTGCTGCAGCTCCTCTGTTAACCCCTGTTGCATTGCAGCTGTGGATGTTTGCCATTCTGCAAGGGCAGGTCAGGGCTGTACTTCCCACTCTGCTCCACAGCACTGCTGTGCAAACCATCACCTCTATGCTTCTTATTTCCCTTGACCTCTGTGTTCTGATCATCTGTTTTCGAGCAGTCCTGCCACCAAGACTGTAATTGGTTTGTATGTACTCCTGTTTATGCTTTTGTCCAGCAATTTGCACAGGGCTGTTGAGCTCTTGGCTCATAATTGACAGGAGAAAGCAATCTGCTTCACGAGAGGAAACATCTCCACTGGCTGCTGGATCCAAGCAGGCTATTTCACATAATAAGGATGAAGCAAAACAGGATCTCACTAACAGCTGCAGATGTAGCTGAGTCCTTATTATTGCAGGTGCAGAGGTGCTGCTTGGGACATAATTAAGAGCTGGATACTTGGGGTACAGTATGTTGCGCTGTCCTTCCTGCGCTGCTGGCCCGTGGCAAGTGCCAAGTGCTCCTGCAGCTCCCGCAAGTCAGGCTGTAGAAGGAACTGCTCAGGGAAACAAAGTCTCCTTTTCTTTAAGGCATTTGTTTCTCTCCTTGCAGAGGACAGCCATGGCAATTTCTGCTTTAGAGTTGGAAGACAGCTGCCAATGGCTCACACCATCCACAGCTGGAAAAGCAGCTTGGATGGTGGTGGGTAAGAGCAGCTGTGTGCAATACGTGTGCAGGTGGGTATGCATCCCGGTGGACTGGGGCAGCCAGTCTTACTTTCTTGTGAAATGCTAGCTAGCCCTTTTTTACTAGGATTGAAGTGCAGCCAGAGGATAAGGTAGGTCCCTTCCTCACATACAGGCAGTGGTAAACTAGGTAATACCCTGGTGCATCCAAAAGCTCAGCCTGACCCCTACCTGGGGCAGACTCTGGGCTTGGAGAGGGGAAAAAAAGAAAGGGGAGGTGAGAGGCTGTGGGAGCTGCCCTGGGAAAGCAGAGTAGCATCCAATGTGGGAGTCTGGGAGCAGGAGGATTCCTGTGTGTGCAGCATGTCAGGGCAATAAGGGATGGACTGGAAAGGGACTGGTAATAAGAGACCTGTAAGGAGCAAGAGTGGATTTGTTGCTGGTTTTTACTGGTAGAAAAAGGGACTGGATGAGGAATCTCAATGGGAACAGATGAAGTGCAGGGGTTGTTTTCTGTTTTTTCCTTTTTCTTTTTTTTGCCTTTCTTTTCCCCCCTACTGCCACCCCAGGAGGTCACAGCATAAGAGGGAAAGCCAAAAGCCTTGCCCACCCTCACTTGTGCGTGCTCTGTGGGCATGGTGTGAGGAGGATAAGAGGTCCTTTTGCTCAAGTTAAATGCAGATCTTCAAGACAAACGAGGCCTCTGGCTGGTGAGTCATGGTCCAGCTTTCCTTTCTTTGCTTTGCTTGGTTTTGGGTTTTTTTTTTTTCAGAATCACTGGTTTGCTGACCAGCACTGAGCTATCAGCACCTGAAGTAACTTGCCTGTTGTTGAGCAATGCTTCTAACTCACATACTGAAGCACTTAAGATTCTTTAGGATTTGTTAGCCATGAAATATAGCAACTGAATCTTCCTGGCCTAATGGGGTAAACAGTTAAGGCCTTCTCTAAGGTCTTTCTCCCAGGTCACCACAACAAACCCCACCAGACTGACCATTTCCATGTGCTTCCTTCAGCATGACCATCACTTGTGCAGAGTCCTGTGATACCACTCACCTGCCACCTCAGCAGCCCTAGCAGCCAGGCTGGGAACAGGTCTTCTGCTTTGGCATTTTTTGGGTGGGATTCAATAAGATCATTGAAAAAACCCACACATTTCATTGTAGCACCTCGAGACCTAGAGCAAGGCTGGCTTCAGCCTGGCACAGCGTAGGATGCTACCTGGTGTAGCTGGTGGTGAGAGCTAACCTAGTGCTCCAGCAGAATATGTCCCTCCCAGTTGCAGAGCTGGTTTCCAGCCACTAAAGATGCTGCAGGGAAGAGCTGGAGTTTCTCTACACTTGTAGGAAAGGCTAAAGTTATTTGCTAGCAGAGGCTGTACAAGTCCCATGCATAATTCAGCTGCTGCCATACAAATCATCCCACTGGTAAAGGCCTCTTCAGAAAGCACAATTTGATCACCACAAACTTTGACCTAAATGTGCTGCAGCTGACAGCCCCGTATGGCGGGTTTCAAACTTTTGCCGTCACTTCCTTCTGAGAGGCAAAGTGAATCTAGGTCACCCCACTTGCTTGTTTGTAACGAGGGTAACTCTGATTTCATTCATGTTCTATCCTCGAGTTTGAGATGGGGGGAATAATGGGAGATTTGAAATGGCAAGTCAGTCTCAAACTCATTCTTCTTAATCCCCTCTCAGAGCAAAGGAAGTGGTTTGATGTTGCATCCCAAGGCAACACTGATGGTGTCATTTAATATTCAGGGTACGAAAGGAATACAAAGTTTTCCTTCTTTCCCGTTTTATTTAAATTGCAGTGTTAAGCAGCTGAGCTGAATGAACAGGCCTGTGTCCACGGCTTTTTGAGTGATTAACAAAAAAAGCCTATTTGGGATGAGTGAGATGTGTGCTCTGCATGAGGCTGCTGCTTCAGGGACAAAGAGGGGAAGTGGCTGAACACGAGGTTATTAGTTTGTCTGGAGTTTCTGTGCAGGCCGGTGGCATAAATAGAGCTGCTTGTTTGTTGATCTCTTCTGCAACGGCAGCTCGGGGCAAGCTGCTGTATTCATCTATTTATTGCTCAAGTAACTAATGGTTTTTTCTCAAGACTCGGATTTTCTTCCACCATGCACAGTACAGCTGTGTTGCTCTGAAGTAAATAACTGCATAGTCTGAATGGACAAGAAAGGTTTGGGAGAGAGGAACTACTGTTATATGCATTTTGCTGGAGAGCTGCAGGTGGATAATGATGATTCCCTCTTTGGCAGTGGTTTGGGAATAACTGGCTCCTGGCCACATGCTGGATTTAACAGCCGAATTGAGACAAGGAGGAAAAAGGTGTTGGCCCTTATTTTTAAGATAAAGGCCATAGTGCACAGAGGAACTAAATGACTTATTTTAGCTGTGTTAGTCAGCACAAGGAGCCTAAGTCTGTGCCAAGGGATGAATCTCTTCAGTGGCTGAGCACCGCAACCTGGTGGTGGTAAACCGCTGCTGGTATTGATATGGGGGGCAGGAGAGACCTCATCTGGTCTGCTCTGGGGTGGAGGAAACCTGCTCTGCCTACCACTGGGAGCAGCCCTGCACGGGTCCTCTGTGTCCTATCCAGGGCTAAACACTGTGGCCATAGCACACGTGACAAAGGATTTATTAGCCCTGTTTCTGTGTCTGCTGATGTGTGCCTCCCAAAGGCCATTGCCTGAGTCAAAAGGCTCACTTGTGAGACTTCATTGCCTGCTGTTCTCACTGGAAATAAATATGAGTCCTCAGTCAGGCTGGTGTGGTGGGAGGGATTCGGTTTCATTCGGCATCTTTGTGCTGCACGTGTGAATGTGGAGAGCAGAGCAGGCACTCGGTGGGACACAGGCAAGGGAGACAACAGAGTATTTCTGCTTGGGGATCTCCACATTAGGAATGACTTCATGCTACAGGACTGCCTTTGCAGCTCACTGGGAGTTATTTCAGCGGGAAAAACACTTACCTGCCCCATGATCCTGGCTGGTGTTTGCGTTTGTAGGGAGGGTGTTACAGTTCAAAGAAAACTTGCCTGCAGCCTGTCTGCAAATGAGGCATTCAGGAGGTTTCCCAGTACCCAGGTTTTCTATATTTCTCTTTCCTTCTCATGTCTCTTCCCTCCTTTGAAGCTGGACATCAAAACAACTTTGAAGAAGCTCATGTTGGGATTCTGAATTTTCCAGCCTGGTATTCCTTACTTAGCACTAACCTCTTTGTCGCTGGGGGTGCTCAAGGTGGCACCAATTATTTTGGTAAGCATGAGTTCCTCAGGTCCGGCTAATGGCAATGGGTTTGTCACTGTTGCTAAGCAGGCTCAGTAAAAACAAGAAGACAATTTGTCCTTAAACACACTAAATTCAGTGTAGTGATATTTGTGGAGAACAGCCATTATCTTTGTGTATTTAACAGAAGTTAGTTGTCTTTTTGGCAAAATTGGTGTAGTAGTTAGCTTGTCCCTGTATGGGAAGGGGGGGAATCTTCATTTATAAGTGATTCACTAAGTAACATTAAAGCTGTCTCTGAAGACAAAATAATCTTTTTTAAGAAGACTCAAGGTACTGAGAGGGTAGATTAATGTCTTGGCTATTTTTCAATAATGCAAGCTTTTACTTATTATAGGATACCTGTATTAACTCTTAATAAGTTGCATGCTTTGGTAGGTAGGGTCAGGAAGGATCCTGTGCAAGGGACAAGCAATACTCTGCACACAGCTGCTGTGATGGGTGGATATATTGCACTGATTGCATTCTGCTCTCTCTTCCTGTTTGATAGATGTACATACCCTCTGCGGTGTAGTCTGTGTACTGATGGGCTCTGGTTTCTGACTTGAATTCTGTTGCCTTCTGTGATCACGTTCATGGTTCTTGCACAATTAAATGAGCCTAAATTCCTCAAACTCACAGGGGATATTTTTGTTTCGGTATGATTTATGTCAGAGGTTCCAGTAAAACTTAATTAGGAAGCCTTATTGATACCTCTACCTTCCTTTTCTTCTTGCCACTGCTTCCTAGAGTGCTGGCCTTTTCTTAATTGAGGCAGTGAAGAGTCTATTTAGCAGGAAGGCAGGATAGCCTGGATATCATTCATCTAAATCACTCCATCGATGAAAACACTTGCTCACTACATCTATAATAATTTTGTCTAAGTGTTTTATGAGAGATTAGTTGCTATAGCTATGAAGATGCACACATGCAAACCACGACACCTTCCCATCTTAGGGCAGTCACTCCAGGCAGTGGAAAAAGACTTATTTTTCTTCAGGTAGAAATTGTGCACCCAAAAGTTAACAGATGAAAAGCAGCTTTTGTGTTTTATCCAGTTTCCTAAAATGTGATGTCCCATCTGCCTCAAGCTGCTGTGCTAGCAAGGGTTTTATAAGTGAAGTCAAAATCTTCATTGGCAGATTTGGTGCTCACATCATGACTCTTGTCCAGGACAGCACCAACACAATCACCCTGCCCTGCAGCTGGTGAAGGTAGTGGGGTCCAGTAGGATTTGCATTTATACTCTTCAGCAGTCAACTATTGTTTGCTCTCTCTAGGCAAAACCAGCTCCTTGTGGGACACCCCACCTTGGCAGCCTCCTGATGGAAAGGGCTGGAAGAAAGCACTAGTGGGTTTGGTGCTAGCAGAAGGTAATTGTTCTCAGTGAGATTTGCAGTGGCTCTTGAAAGCCTCCAGAGCTGGCTTTAAGCTGAAAGAGGGGAGATTTAAATTAGGTACTAGGAAAAACATTTTCATCAAGAGGGTGGAGGGACACTGGCACAGGGTGCCCAGAGAAGCTGTGGCTGCCTCATCCCTGGCAATGTTCAAGGCCAGGTTGCACAGGGCTTGGAGCAACCTGCTCTAGTGGAAGGTGGATTTGCCCATGGCAACCAGGTGATCTTTAAGGTCCCTTCCAACCTCAATCATTCCATGATTAAGCAAAGCTTTCAGAAAGGCAGCTTTTTCCTTGACTTCAAACACCATCTTATTAGTTTCAAGCCATGTTTCTATTAGCAAGTCCAAGACACCTGCCTGCAGAGTTCAGGTCCTCTGAAGTGACATTGTTGTTCTCCACCTCTGAAGTACACCTGAGAGAACCTTACAAATGGTGCAAACAGCTGCACACAAAGGTGGAAGGTGCTGAAAGGAGGTGTCCATATGAACTGCCCCTGCTCCTGTACTGCAGATAGGTCCTGAATGTGAACAGAATTATTATAGGGAAAATATTTACAAAAGTACACAGAATTCAGTGCAGAATGCCAACCAAAAATCCCAAAGATAAAAAACTTTGAGCCAAAATGCTCCGACAATTTGAAAATGCAGGATTTTGATTCTTATCTTTGAAAAGCCCATTTTGTTTCAAAATTGGGTGCTCTCCAGTCATGGGGAAATCGTGAAAATCTGCTTAAAGCAGCTTAGCACAGCAAAGACCTGAGCTCAGATGTGGGGCTGGCTTTGACGCAGTGCTACAGGGCTGGGGCAGACACTGCTGCTTGTTTCAGCTGTGCCTCACTTCTACTTGTTTGCTGCTGGTGTGGGAATGAGCATCAAAGCAATTGCTTTTGGTTTTATCATCCACTCACTCAACCAGGCAGCTGTAAAACTCCCAGGCCAGGTTGTGACACACCATTTAGCATCACTTGGGTGGGCACTTTGACCTGCACACAGAGAAACAGCTTTGGGTCGAAGCCAGGGGCTACTGGGTGTGAGCAGCCTTAGAATCATAGAATAGTTAGGGTTGGAAAGGACCTTAAGATCATCCAGTTCCAACCCCCCTGCCATAAACAGGGACACCTCACACTAAACAGTGCCACCCAAGGCTTCATCCAACCTGGCCTTGAACACCGCCAAGGATGGAGAACTCACAACCTCCCTGAGCAACTCATTCCAGTGCCTCACCACCTAAACAGGAAACAGCGCATGGCTCATCTCCATAGCCTATAAAATCCCTTTTCTGGCTTTCTTTTCTAAACAAAGCAGAGAATTCATGTGGTTGCAGTACTGCAGCCACAATCTGACCACAGGGATTTGGTCTGTTGCTTGCTCTGGTGTGTTGTAGAGCACAAGATATGTTTGGGAGCCTTAGCTGTGAGGATGGGCTGAGGGAGGTGGAAATCCCTGCTAAGTGCAGCTTTCTTGGGGCTGAGAATCACGCAAGTGGGCTGCTGAAACTGAAATTATTGTTGGGTTTTCTGCATCACACACATTAGAATCAGTAAAAAGCATTAAAATGAATAGTTTTGTTCTGACATAAGTGGATTAGAAGAGTTTCTGCGAGGTTGGATTTAGTGCAGGGGTGGCTAGCTGGGACCAGTGACAGTGGTTGTAGCGGGGAAATTAAGGCAGAGCAAGTGCTTCTGCCATGTGGGAAACATGCCAAACTTCCTCTTGGATTTTCTCCTTTCTCGGTGCCCTTGTCTGAGGGCAGAAGTGTGCAGGTCTCCCCGGTGGCTGCGCAGGCAGGAGGGGCTGTGGGACAGCTGGGGGCACCGAAGGCGCTCCCGGGAGCTTCTTTAAAGCTCTGCTTCTCGTCAGCGGCGGCTGTACAATCAGGAGCCGCTGCCTGTGACTGATTCCCTGGGGAGAAAACAAATCAGTCCTTGCCCTTGACTGGGATCTCCCCGCGCAGCGCTGCCGGCAGCGAGGGAGCAGGGCGGGTTAGAGCGGGATGCTCCGAGCGCTGGACTGCAATGAGCCTCTCGCACCCCTCGCACGGCTCCGCACGCACCCGCGCCCCAGGGCCTCCCTGGCGCTGCCCGCCGCAGCCGCGCGGTGTCGCCATCGCACCGGAGAGCGCGGCGGGTGCCCCGCGCCGCACACCGGGCACCCCCCGCCCCGGGCAGGGCGGTGGCAGCACCGGAGGAGGGGGCGGCGGGAGCCCCCCGGGACGGGAACGGGGCTGCTCCACCCCACGGCGCGGCCGCCCTGGGGGCTGCCGTCGGGCCGGCAGAGAGGAGGAGCCCTGGCGGCAGCGGGCAGAGGCGCGCATGGAGCTGCCGGGGAGCAACGGGAGCTGCCCGGGCTGCCGGCTGGAGGGGGGTCCGTCAGAGCGAGCCGCCACCGGGCTCGCGGCCGTGCTCATCTTCACCATCGTGGTGGACGTGCTGGGCAACGCGCTGGTCATCCTCTCGGTGCTGAGGAACAAGAAGCTCCGCAACGCCGGTGAGCGCGGGGCGGGCGGGGGGCGGCGGGCGGAGCAGAACGGAGCGGTCCCGCTCCGTGCCCCGGGCTCCACCGGCCCGACCCCTTTTGGCAGCGCTCTCGAGAGCCGCGAGTGACACCGGCCCCTGTCCTCGGCACCGGAGCGGTGAGGGGCATCGCCCCGGGTGGAGGGTGGCGATGAGCCTGGGCAGCGCCGCTCGTCTCCTCGCTCCGGTGACGTGTTCCCGGCTCGCTGTCTGTCTGTCCCGCAGCGCTGCTTCTGTCCTCCAACTTCTCGGAACTTGTGTCTCCCAAAGGCAGCTGCAGATCGAGGAGCCGAACTCCTGATGAGACCCAGGTATAGCCCTTTTGCTTCCCCAGCAGCGAGGAAGGAAAATCCCAGGTGCCGAAGGCAGGTGTAAAGCGGCTCGGATTTTTTTAACGTGAGCCTATTACGGTGCTGAACACTTGCTTTTCTGTCCCAGCCTCTCATGTGTCTTAGCGTTTTCATCTTAAAGCTGATGTGCTTTCGATGATCAAGTGAAAGCAGAGTGAGGATCTTCCATGGTTTTTCCATGAGTAATTTGGAAGTCTGTTTTGAAGCTTTGTATATTGACCCCCCAAATGAATTAATCAAGAAAAATTGAGTTAATATTGACCGGGTTTAAGAAAGCTGTATTTTTTGAGAGGGTGGTTTTCTTTTCCTTTGAAGTCTTGTTGTGTTAGCAAAGAAAGAACACTTTATATAAATTTTAGCAAAGAAATAGTACCAGATATAAATTGCTCTGTAAGGAGTTTCAAGTAGTCTGTGTAGGGCTGCTTAAAACATGCTGCAGAGTATGTTTTGCTAAGGACTACACTGCTGTCTGCTTTTACAGTGAAAGGCATAAAACGACCTTTAATTTTATAGCTTGTAAAAGGGTTTTAATGAAATATCTCCAGCACTTACAATGTGTAAGACAAAGTAGTAAGTGTTTTGGAGACGGTGATCTTTCTTCTGTCTCTCTCAATTTCTGTAAATATGGAGTAATTCAACAGAGTGCAGTAAATGTAGCTGATGGGTAAAACTGAAGGAACAATTTCCCCTCTGTGCCTTTAAAATTTGGTTGACTTATTAACGATAGCACAGAAACAGGCATTGGCTTGGGCAAGTGCTGGATACAGCAATCTCAACCAGTAAGGTTGTCCTTTAATGGTACACGAAATGCGGTAGTATTCACAATACACAAATGTGCTGTACTGGGTTTATGAGAACATTAATGTAATTGGGAAAGGTATTTTCCATTCTGTTCAGCTTTGCTTTAAATTTGTAGATCCTGCTGGCTTTACAAGTGTGAGACTCTGCACTAAAACCTCATGTTTCAATGAGTTAGCCTGCTCTTTGGACAGATGCTCTGGAAATACCCTTCTGTAGCTCTCCTAAACTCTCCCCGATCTTAGGCATACAGCCCAAACCAGCATTCCCTGAAAAACCATATTTCCCACCGGTGGTGCCAGTGCTCTTCTGCTGCTCCATGGGCCCTTTTCCTCATGGAAACATCCCTCTGGGGAGCTAAAGCCTCTGTGATGGCAGGTAGCGCAGGTATAACTCTAATGAGGTCACCAGCTCAACTGGCTTTTAATCCTCTGGGTATACACTATACACCAATGCTTCCACAGCGCTGGGGATTTTGTTCTTAGGCTGTCACACTGCCCAAAGTCAAGCTTCACACACAAGTCTGCCTGGATTATGTCAACACAGTTACCTTTGTCAGCCGAATGCATGCTCTTAGAAGAAATACTGGATTGGTTTGACATGCCCTCCAGCCAGAAAACTGTGTTGACTAGCACTGATTGTGTTTCCATCTGCAAATATTGTCCGTTCCCTGGCTCTGCTGGGAACACAGGCAAGGAACACAGCCTGCACTTCCCAGGTCAGACCATTTCCCCTCAGAAAATATTGGCACAACACTGGGGTTTTGTTTGCTTGAGTGGGATTTTTTTCTATGTTTTTCCAAGACCTCTGGAACTTCCTGGCTGGGATGTATTTCTGTTCATTTTCCTTTTAATTCCTTTTTAAAGTCAGTGTTAGGGCTCTGATGAGCTCCTTCACACTCCGACATGCAGGTTTCGTAGCTGCAGGTGTAAAAAATGATTAGCAGACCATGTTTGGTATCTTGCCCACTTGCTGCTCAGAGAATTTGGTTATAGCTGAGATATGTCATCCTTACTGCAAAGAGAAATAGCAATACTTATACTTTATGCATCTTCTGTATCAGGGTAATTTCACTGCACTTTTTTAGCATCAAGCCTACTAATATACTGTTGCTTTTCTCCTGATATACCTATTGCCATTATTTTATGTGTATATATATGTTTAGCTTTCTTTATTAAATGTGTTGATTTTCAGCTACTGATTTTATAGTGGATTTTCTACATGCTATATATTTTATTTTGTTTTAATTTGGCTCTTGTCTTGAAAAAGAATATTTTAAACAAAGTAAGCCTTTCTCATATAGTATTGCTTTTTGGGGTGGAAAGGAGGGCTCTACCAAGGCATCTTTAAACATGTCCCAGCAGGCATTGTCACATTTCCTTGTATTTAGGTGTTTTCTTTTATTTTTCTGTCTGATTGCTTCTAGTTTGGGAAACTGACCTTTTAGAGGTGTTGTGTTGGACCATGTTCCATTTTGTTATCTTAAATGCAGTTGAAAGCTGTGTCTGGTTTTCTTCCAGCTACTGCAGAATTTCATCATCCTAGAAAGCTTTCTGTTATATGTAGGTGTGTTGAGATTATTTTAATTTTACTTTTTTTAGCACCACAAACCTTGTAGCATCTGCCACAACCCTGAAATTGCATCTTTTATTTCTGCGTGTTGCAGGTAGATGCTTCAGGAACTGCTCATCTGTTCTGCTGATTCATTTATCTATAGCAAACTCCCACCAGTGCTTCTGATTTACTCAGTCCCTGACCCTCTGAGTGTCAGGGACTCTGCAGCAGGTATCTTGGTTTCTGGTAGGCTTAGTTGTGGGAAATTTGCTGGTTATTGATGAAACAGTTTGAAGGTTGTGGGATCCTGGGGGATGCTAGAGGCTAGAGCTGCACCCCTTCCCTGCTGCCTGGTCCTCTAATATAGAAGGGTGACACTTGGCAACTGCTTGCTCTTCTGTGGGGATAGATGCCTGTGACATCATATGGGTGAGCTGCTGACAAACTGTCTTACTGTTGCTTCTCTGCCGTTGGTGGGGAATAATCCGTGACAGTGTTTGCTTTTAGCTCCGTTACTGACTCACTCATGTGGACTGTGATGAATTTGCCATATCAAGCTGGCTGCCAGTGTGGCTCCCTCTGCCATCAACAGTGGCAACGTTAACTATAGCAAATAGGGCTGCACCAGAGAAGCTGGTCTGGGACTTGGTGTGGCAATTGCATGGGCTGTATATGTGGTTGTTGCAGAGAAGCTCTTGGAAGTGTTCTGTTGGGAGAGCAGCAGGGGTGTACCCGAGTGCACCCCAATGGGCTTGGGGAGCGAAGGGGCAGGTCTGCAGGTGGGGATGTGTCAGTCTCTCCCTGCATCCTCCCGCTGCCCCTGTGACTTTGCAGGTGAATGCTGTAGCAGGGGAACCGGCCACAGGAGGTGAGAGAAGCAGGAATGACAGTGAGGTGAAACCTGTGAGAAAATTCATTTGGATGAAGGTAAAGTGTAAGCTTTAAGTGTAATAGCAGTGTAAAGTGAAGGACAGTATGAAACTGTTTTCTTCTAGAAGGTGATTTGCATAGTGAGGCACACAGGAATGGCATTTTGCTTGGTCCATGTCACAGCCACAGGGTGCAGCTCCATGGCTGAGCTGATTTGGAGAGGACTCTGACAGCATCACTTTCATGTGCTCCAGCTTTGGCAGTGGTTCAGGATGGGTTCTCATCCAAACCCTTGTGCATATCCTCCCAGTAGAGCTGTGCTGGTCTCCTCCTGGGTGCCCAGAGTGCTGAGGAGGTGCTCAGAGCTGTTGTCCTGCTTGGAACAGAATTCATGGCCCCATGTGATGCTGCTCCCATGCTGTGCTCTGGGAGCTCTGGAGGAAGCAGCAGCTCATTGGGCATGAGCAGCTCGTAAGTTTATTTTGGAGTGCAGTAGCTTCAGAAATATTCCTTCATGCAGTTCCATAGGAGATATCAAGGGGACTCCATCTCATCAACTGTGTCAATTTGGGGGGCTGCTTTCTTTTTTTTTTTTCCCCATGGAAAAATCAAAAACCAAAACCAAACCCTCTTACAGTTCATGTAGATGGGAATTATTTTAGGAGTTTTGGCTCTCCCTTTGTGAAACTGTGGAACTTTGAGCAGAAATTTCTACTCCCCTGCTCCCACACCTTGGGTTTTAGGCCAACCCCTGTGTGAAGCACAGCACTGTAAATTGTGGATGTTTAATCCCTTCCAAGTTCATCTCACAGTAGAGAGCAGGGGTGGAGGAGGATGGGACCAACCTTTGGGCTGGTTGGCATGGGGAAAGTTGTACCACAGTCCCAGGATACTCCTGTCCTCAACAACCCTGGTCTGATGGGATTGTTCTTTGTGAAAGATGTAGAACAAAGCCCATGGCATTGCTCTCTCATTTTTAACTATTCTCATTCCTGGAAGTTGGAGTAAGGATCAGTGAGTCCTTGTCTTCTGAGACCATTCACTTGATGTTTTCTTTTGAGAGACCTTAGATCTTGCCTTGTTGAACCATCCCCAGCATCACCTTCAGAAGTGATGTTGACAAACGCTGTGATAGCTGTGAGGGACTGAGGTCCAGGGACCAACCTGCCCTGATTTTCTGCTTGTCCTTTGACTTAGATGCAACACTCGTGGTGGCATGGATGAATTTTGGGCACAACTGAGCTGAATGCAAGAGTTGTTGGGGAATGAAAGCATCACAGCAGTGGATCCCAGGCCAGCATAAAAAGATTCAGGCAGAGAAAGGTTCAGCGATGCTCAGAGCAAAAGGATGCACAGAAGGTGAGGGAGAAAGTGGATAAGTGGGGATGCTGATGGAGTGGTGAGAATCCGGCCACAGAAGGAGGAGCAGTGGCACTTCCTCCACGCTGCTGTGGGTTTCCAAGTAAAACCTAGTGTTGTTCTTGGCTGCTTCCTAGGAAAATGGATTATACTACATTCAAAAATATTCACTCCTGGATATAATAACATTGCAAAAATAACTTCAATGTATTTCTTTCAGAACCTGATGGCACTCTGTGGCAGTGCTGTCAGTTAATTTGCTGGCATTGCTAATCATGTACTCCAAAGACAATGTCCATGCAAGTCATTGCTCTTTTAAACAGAAGGTAGCTTTGGCCCCATGATCTCTGAGGACAAGGCTGCTTCTCCCATGCTCATCCATGGGAGTTTCTGTAAGGAAGACAGAAGTGTGGTGCAAGGACTTGCAGAAAAAGGAATGTGCAATGGGAGAAGCAAGGACTTGTTCAGTGGGAGGCTGTCAAGCTAACCTCTGCCTTCAAACCAGCAGGCCTTCCTGCAGAAAGCTATCACGGACAGCATTAGTGCAAAGAGGAGCAGGAGGACTCACAGCTCTGTGCTGTTCTAGACAAGATGCAAGCTTGCAGCTCCCACAGGTATCTGCTTGCATTTCTTGCTGTGCTGCATCTGTGCTTTAAGGGTTCAACAAACTCAGCCTATTGCAAGGTGCCCTGTTTCAGGGCACTTCTCACCAAGGTTAGGAGTGGACTGAACACCTAAGAATATACAGCGGTCTTCTGGTCCTTCAGGGACACACCAGCTTTATCCTTAGAGGAAAACAGAAGTTCTCAGGCAATTCTGTTCCTGACAAATGCTCACCAGACAGTTGTTAATGACCCAGGACCTTGTTGAGCACTTCAGAGGGCTCTGTTTTCCAGAGGACAACTGGAGTGAACAAAGCATTCTTGGCTTGATCTAGATTAGCATTGAAAGGTGAGGTGATGCTGTCTGCCACCACCCAGTTAAGGACTTCTAAAAGGCAAGTCTGAACAGAGGAGCTGGGAACTGACTTGAGGAAAGACCTAGGTGGGAAAACTAGGGTTTATTGTGTGAGGCAATGAGGGAGTAAAACTGGCTTGCCCTGCCTAATTAAGCCAGTGGACTAGTTAGCTAATGGGAGAAGCCTTCTCAGTGTGGACATGCTATCAGAAGCTATTCATTAAAAGTGGTGCTAAATCCCAAGCTAGACAAAGTCTTTGAGATTAGTGTGAGGGCAAGAAATAACCACAGCATGAGCTTCAGCATTGTGTCCCCTGGCAGACCCACAGCCTTCTCCATGAAGACTTTAGAATAATAAACAAGCTTTCGAATAAATTATACAGACATGGACACAACAGCATGCAAGCAACAAACGAGGCGCTAGACTGTCTCAGCCTTCATGTGGCAGGATCTGTTCTTCCTTGCTGGTATTTTGATTGCAGTTCTCTCATTTGTTATTTCTTTTTTTGAGACAAATTTCTCCCAGGAGAGTCTGGATTTCTTCTGATTGATCATTAGCTTTACAAAACCAATCGCTGCTGCTGGAAACTGTTCCTATTGCTTTGACAAACCAGCCTTTCAGAGCTTTTTCTGACCTTTGAAAGTGATTCTTTCGCCCATTTGCAACAACTGTGGAAAGATATCCACCTTTCCTCCCATGCTAAGACAAACAATCAAACTCAGGTACTTTTTTCCTGGAATATGATCCTTGTTTATAACCAACCTTTCCATTTTCCTTCAATTCCTAGCAATCAACAAAGCTGTGCTATGAAGAGATGACTTGCATAGCAAGTTGTGATCCCCCTTTTCCAGCTCCTATTGTGTTCATAAGCATGTGGGCAGAAGCTTCTCCCATTTGAGTGCTGCTGAACAGCATGCCACCACTGCCCTGTCTCCCACAGAGGTGACATGAGCATGTCAGGCCTCTGCTCTCACTGATTTATGGAAGATGCTACTTTGTAATGGATCCCCAAGTAGATTTTACCCTATGGTTTAATACGCATGTGGGATACTCAGCAAATGGGTGTGCACCCATGTGTGTATCTCACTAATGAGGTTTGCTTGTGAAGGTTTTAATGGCTTGCACTCACAGAAGATGAAAGTTGGCAGAGCAGTGAAGTGGCTACTGTGAAGATAGTTTTGATGTTAAGAGGAGGGTGGTTGTGCTGCAAAGTTGTGCACTGTGGTCTGTGCTTGTTGCCATATGGCTGCAGGACTTGGGAGAAACCCCTGTGTTGTCAGGGTCCTTAATTGCAACGCTGGTGAGTTGCTGGGCCAAGTCCTTAGCCATAAGCTGTCCTCAGCTGTGCTAAACCCCCCCCTCCCACC
>NDXB01015871.1:0-17494 GCA_002631895.1 Agapornis roseicollis | reverse complement strand
GCAAGAAAGGGGGGGTTGAGTGAGTGAACGAGCTGCGTGGTTGGTTGGGTTTAAACCATGACATTACCCAAATTATAAGTACATGGAATGCCATACTGAAAGTAAAAGTGGTTCACTTTGCATTATTATCATGTATAATGACAGAGATTAGAAAACTGATTGCTGCTGTGCATAAAACAGAATTGATACACAAAACAAGAAGCAAATGATAAAAGGATCCAAAGAAGCTGTAGATACACAGTCCTGTGGTAAAAATAAGAAGTAGGTGACAATAACCAGAGCATTTATTATATGTTTGCATGCTTAAGGCTAAAATTTTCAAGAAAAAAATGTGGGTTGTTTTTTTTTTTAAATGTCCTTGTGTGCTAAGGAAGTGAGGTAAGTCTTTAAGGGTAGAGAATTTTATTTCAAGCTTCTTTAGTACTCATGATCACAGACTTATACAGATACTCCCAGGAGGCTTGACTTCCCTTCTGTCCTTCCAAGTATACACAGGAAACAAGGTTTCTTCATGCTAAGTACCAAAATCCCATTTTTGTGTCAGAAAGTGAAGCTTCGTTAAAATCTGTCCTTATATTTGCCCATATCTAGCAGTTTCTTTTATGTTTAGAGAAAAAAAAAATATTAGGGGGAATTTGGATAACAAGCAGAAAGGAATGTTTCATTTTAAACGATTTTTTTTTCTAAATGAATGTTATCTGATGTAATAAAAAAGTTGAAGCAAAATATCTCTGTGTTATCAAAACACAACATTTCAACTGACTCAAACCATTTTTGTTATGGCTGCTTTCAAATGGATTGAAATGAAAGCATATTTTGGAATGGAAGAATTTGCAAAACTTAGATTTCCAAATTCATACTTTACTGAGTGACAAATGATCCATTTTCAGTAAATAGGGACACAAAGATGATCTACATAGCCATGATTGCAAGATATGCAATTTGCATAACATTCAGATTTTCCATCTCTCCCATTTTGGTTTGTGCTGGAACAATGAATCTACAGAACAATTGTTATAGGTCTTTTACCTTCTAAATCATACTGAGGGACCTTAGTACTAAGATCTTTCTGTCCAGAGAAATCCTCCTAATCTTCTAACAGTGTAGCTGTGACCTTTATATTTCAACAGAATTGTCTCTGCTCTGCAATGTCCTCTTAGGTAGGATGCAAGAGATTTCACAAATATATGATTATGGATAGTACCATTAAGTAACATCAGTCATCTTCAATCAACATTGCAATGCCATCATGCTCCAAGATGCCAAACAAATACATGGCCTGAACAACTTACTGATAAATTTATGCTGACCCCAAAGTGTGAAGATAGACAAAGACTTAGATGAACTCATTTCTGATAAAGTATTGCTCCTGTAAAAGCAAAATACACCACCACCACCTCCCCTCTCCCTCACCTCCCCACACCCCTCCCTCCATGCACATTTATATATGTAATATCTCAAATCTCATACAAAAAGATCTGATCTTTCCAACAAAGAAAGCCAGTGCAGTGCCTGGAGTTTCTCTTTTCTCCCAGGTCCTTTCCAATAATATTTGGCTCAAGTTCAGCATGTTACAGGGCTCCCAAGCCTCTTTCCCAGATCTATCTGTCTTGTCTCTCTGGGTAAAAGAAACTTATTTCTGGCTCTCTGTCAAGCTCCCCACAACCTTATATTACCAAACAACAATGTTGAAGGCAGGAATGCATACTTTTGCTTTGATTTCCACAGAGAATCATAATTCTTCTCTGGTTCTCTTTCCCCGCCTCCCCTCCTCTTTAGGTGACAAATGGCTCTCCAGAAGTCACCCATCTCTTCATTTTGACCTTCTGTTCACCTCCTCCATTTTTTTCCTCTGCCGTGGCCAATTCCAATTTGGGTAATTATTCTGTCTGCAGCACGTAAAATTCTCTCTTTTGTTGTAGTCAAAAATAATATCCTTCTCCTTCTGTTCTTAAAGGCAAATCTATGCCTTGATAAATCATTAGTGGTTTACCCCAAAAGGGAAAGAGTAATTGAGGACTTATATCTTTTTAAAAAGTCATTCCAGTGTTTAGGGATCCTTTGGGATGAATAGTGTTATATTATTAGTCCTTAATCCCTAAATGATTTGCATTACAACTACTATTCTCTCTATTGTACAGCTTTTTAAAGTGTGTTTATTTATTGGAGTGAATTAACATTAAAAATATGTAAACCTTTACCCACGGAAAAATGAAAATAGCTATAGCTTTAGAAATGTTTTAGCAAACTGAAAATCTAGCTGTTCTAAATACAGCACTGAATAGACATAAAATTCAAACTATGATATTTTCCAATTTTTCTCCCTGAATGTGTACATAGATCCACGTATTCCTATTCTTATTACAAAACAAACAAAAAAAAAATTACAAACACAAAAGATGTAATGGTCATTTTTTCAGCTTTCATCTTCAGAAAAGACCAATATCTTTTCTGTAAACTTGAGTCCATCTTAAGTAATATTTCTCTTATTAGGCACATCAAGTCATCAAATCATGCCTTGGGTTGAAACACTTTCTAGATAAAGACAGCTGTTTGCTGTGAAGGACCCATTGTTATTTTTGAAACAGATGCTTTGATTTCTTGGAAAGAACTAATACATGCTGATTTTAGCCACAATCCAGTATGACACATAAGTATGTGCTTAAATCTATCTTTACTCAGAAAAGTACTTATACATATGTTAAAAATTAAGAATGTGCTTAAGTGCTTTGCTTAATGGGGATGATCTTGAGCACATATTTAAATGCACTGTTGAATCAAGGCCAGAATGCCCAATCTTAGTTATTGTGAAGTTTGCTATCTTTTACTACTTTAAGTTCAAACAACATAGCAATGCTTTATTTCATGTTCTTTGCAAAGGAGGCAATTGTATACTTGACAAGAAGAAAGGGTTCATTGCATCTTGCAAGCCAAGTAGTGGGGAGGATGGGAAAGCCTGCTTATCAGACTTCTCTCCCTGGTAAGCATGTGAGATGGGATTTCATCTGTGGCTGCTCTTCAACAGCTATGAATCTGTTTCAGATCTCAGCTGGCGTCTTAAACAGGAAGGACTCCTACTTTTCGCCCTGCTTCACAATCTGACAATGGACAAAATGGCATTTGTCACACACACTGCAGCTAATGTGTCCATGGAGATACATCCCTTTTTTGCAGAAGGTACAGAGCAGAGAAGCAGATGTCACTCTCGCTTTCTATGTGAAGATATCAAACATCATCTGTTTCCATGATGACTTGGTCAAACCCTGATGCTTTGACAATTTCTTTGACAATTTTNGAGCAGAGAAGCAGATGTCACTCTCGCTTTCTATGTGAAGATATCAAACATCATCTGTTTCCATGATGACTTGGTCAAACCCTGATGCTTTGACAATTTCTTTGACAATTTTACCTTATTCTTTGACAATTTCTTACTTGGAAAAAGCTACCAGAGTCAATATTTTTTTTTTTTTTCCACAGTGAAGTATCTGCCATGTTATTCCCTGTGAAAACCATCCACAGCCAAGGACACTATTCTGGCAATACCTGGATGGATGGTTTTCTTCTCCTTACTAGATTCTGTAGCATTTTTTTTTTTTCAGTGATTTGCAGTTGTATGCCATGCTGCAAATTTCCAAATACCACACATAAGAAAATATGGACATCTTTTGCAATTTTAACAACTCATAAGGGATAATTGCCAAATTATACTGATTTTTTTTTTTTTATCTTCCTTTACATACAGACTTTAACACTTTTACTATTCTGAACTGAATGGCTAGACCAAAATTTTGGTAAAAAAATATTTTGGTTTTAGGGAGAAAACCTCACTTTCTAAAGGGCATTTGGATCAGGAAAAAATAGTGCAGATTTGATATGTGGCATACCCCGCCTCAGCTATATCTTTAAATCACATCTGCTTGTTTCATCAAGTTAAACTATTTTCTGTTGTCAGCAGCAGAAACACAATGAACCAATGGGGAACAAGATGGATTCTATTCTGCTTTGTGTGCCATCAAAGATGCCAGCTATATTCTGATTACTGAACTTTTCTACTAATTCTTATGATGAAAGGATGAGGAGAAAGAACAAAGCTTGTCATTCATGTTTCAGCTTGAATTTGCAGTACTGACTGTCAGAAATATCATCTTTTGAAGTCCTTCTGCTGTCTATATGCATTCATGCATAAAAGTATAATTGCCACTTTACTAATAGAAAACGTATTCTGATAATTTCCCACATTGCTTCACATTCATTGCATGTTCTGTTCTGTTGTTTCTTCTAATATCCTCATCTTTACTCGTATTTTCGTAACAACATACATCAGGTTTTTAATTAAAACGTTATGAAAATCAAGGGAAAAAAAGACAATTGTAACAATAAAGATCAATTTCATTTAATAATTTGATGATAGAAATGCACATCAAGAGCACAAATACACTACAAAGCCAAGCTCAAAATATTTTAAAGCTATGGATTCACTACAAAAAAACTCTGCTTCTGCCATCACCAGAAAAATACTAGCAGTGGTACTGTTTAAAAACATCAAAGAACCACTGTTGTCTTCACCCATACCTCTTTAAAGGAAGGGATTAGTTGAGAGGCAGTTCAAAGTGCAAGCCAGAGCTGTTTCAGGGAACTTCAAAATTTGGAGCAGGTGTTATTACCACATGTGCCAGTAGTACATCCAGTAGCAGTGCAAGTCATCCTGGCTTAAAGGAGAGGAAAACTTGACTCAGTATTCCCAGCAGATCTCCCAGACAATGAATCACAGGTTGAGGAATTGGAAGTATGGAGGGGAAGGAATAGACATATTTTATGAGGGTTACAATAAGGATAAAAGAAAGGAAATCATTCTTAAAAAAATTCACTAGAACAAGTAAAAAAATCAGAAGTTTCTTATTTGCTAGAAAAAAAAAAAAATCTTAGCTAAATTCACACAGATTATATATTTTCATGACAGAATTATAGAAGGCTGACACCAGTATTGGTGTATACAGGTCATCATTCTCTAGCCAATAAAGCTTGTAAGGAAAATGACAGTGTCCTCCCAAGTACTGTAGTTACTTAAGTGTTATTACAGACACTTAAGGTCATACTTCCAATAATTCTCCTTTCTGAAGTGAGCTGGGCTACATTCTAATGCTTTCCTGGTGAAGGACTAGAGAATTTGCCACTACTGAGCCAGTTTGGGGACTTGCAGGTAGGTAGTAGAAAGTGTTTAGCCTTTTAATGTTTGTCCTTAACCTTGTTTGGGGGTGGGTAGTTAGCTCTTTTCCACGTTCTAAAGATATTCCAATATCAGCACCATAGCTCCATCCAGTTAGCACATGTCTAAAGCACAAACCATTTCAAATGCAAAAGGCTATGAACAGAAGAACATTTAGGTCTCAGCTACCATGCAATGTTATATGTAAATATCATTCAGATTTCATACATAAGATGATTCTATTCAGCACTATAAACCATGAATAATAGGCCTGGAATCTGACTTTTAAAAATACAAGCAAAGCAGTTGTTTTACTTGCTCTGCTCTTTGCAGCTTTACAGGTGAAAAACAGAGTCGACCCCAGCTTACTGCCCTTATTAATATAACAGTCACTGCTGTGATTCTTGGCTAAAAAAACAGGACAAACCTTCAGTCTGTCCTTACCAGAAAGGCATCAAAAATCATAGCACATAAAACAGTGCTCAGTGGAACTGTTTTGTACTCAAAGCAGACTAGGAATGGCCAGACTGAGTTTTGCCATACCTACTCAAAGAAAGAAGAATTCCAATTGCAGAAGTGTAAGTGTGGAGACACCGCTAGTTCTTTTCATCTCTTCATAGAAGAGGAAGAGGAAGGCTGAAGAAATTATAACTTTGTGTCCACCTGCATCATGCATCACATTTTATGCCAAAAGATGCACTACAAATCACTACCTTTAAAAAAAAACAAAATACTGTTAGGAATTGTAATTATGTTGAGGACATCTTAATATTGCCTAATTATTCATTGCAAAGGAAGTCACAATCCAACTTTATTGTCTATACAACCTTAGGATAATTGTGTTATTTTTCTTTCTGGAATATGGCATCTCCAAGCACCAAATGCTGTAGATTGACTTTTGTGGTAGGGCTGCTGCTGGATAAATATAACAAGTGTGAGCCCACTGAGCAGTGGACAATTAGAGCAGCACTAAACAGACAGACTATCATACATTCTGGGAAGATTATAGCTTGTCCAAGCTTACCACATTTGATTCAGTTCTGTGCTAAAGTGTCATCTTTGGTCTTGAGATCATATCATGACAGTCGAGAAAGGAGTTTGCAATTTTCTTACCCAACTAGATAGATTATGGTCTTGCAGTGAGATGCAGCTTAAATAATTTGAATGTCAACACTGTAGATAACTATATGTGAGTTAATCACCATAGTTTGCCTTCATCTGTGAACTGACTCACATGCCAGAAATGCCTGTTTTTCTCATTGATGAATAGGGAGCTAAGGCTTACCACTTGAGGAATTAAAAAGCCCCTATGTTATAGATATCTCCAGCCAGTCCAATGAATGCTGTGCAGGGAGACTAACAAGTCACAGTGCAGGCTGGGAAGACTTAAGCCAAATCTATTCAACATTTTTTACCCCAATCCACTGAGAAATTTTTCTGCAATCCACTCAGCATAAAGCAAATGAATACAGTACAGCTGCTTTCCAAATATGGGACTGGCTACAGAAATGATGAGGATCACAAAAGATTACTCATGCCTCAGGTTTAGACAAAACCTTACCATCTAGCTTTTCTTGTCAGAGTCTACTCGCTCAAGTCTACATCATATTCAGAAAAATGTTATGCAAGTTTTGCGAGTAAATCAGAAACCATATTTTCTCCTTGTGACTGAACAAGATTGGAATTTGCTAGTGATCTCACTCAAACTCAAACCAGTGTAAATAAGGAGTAACTACATCAAAACTAGGGGAGATAACCTACTAGGAAGTAAGAATTTGAACATACTGTTTTTTTTAAAAAAAAAAAAACACCAAAGCTTATATTACATGAATGATAGAATGATGTAATTTGGTCCTAATGAAATGGTGTGGTCTTTTTTCATGTAACAGTGAGAAATAGCATTGTAAGTCAGCTGCTGAATAAAAGTTTTTACTTAACTTACAGTACATTTTACTGTCGTCAAAAAAGCATTTGGGAATAATAGTTTCCAACAAGTGTCTGTTGAAATTTTGGGATAATAAACTTTTATGTCTTAATATTTATGATTCTAATAAACTACCACAATACTAAAATGAAAGATACAAACTCTCAGGTCAAAAATTACAATTTGTTGTAAACCAAAATAATTTTGAATAATAAACCATTATTGAAATCTAAGATCACTTCCTATAATTTAATAGGTGATCCCCTTGGTGATATATCCCGGATATTAAACTAGTTTAACTCACTTGGACCAGCTGTTTTAAATTGTTTCATAACATTCTGCCTTCTGGTAATAGAAAAATAAGTATGAAATGAAATGGTAACCATGATAACCATTTAAGTTCTGATTTTTACCTTTCTTGCCTACCACAAAGCAATCACAAGTATATTAATCAAGGATCAATTAATTCATTCATTACTGTTGATAGCAGTAACTGACAAGTGTAAATTTAACACTTTGTTTGTTAGCCCACTTATAATATCATTGAATAAGAAGTCAGTTGACTAGATGCAAATGATTGATTGGATACCATATCTCACAGCTCCCAATCTAGCTAATATATGTCAAAGCAGTAAGTATTTTTTCACCAAAAGCATCCAGCTGCAGCCTATCAGTGTTTCCATAATGAAGTCAGCATAGCTTTTTACTCATAAAACTTATCCAAAGGATACTGAGTCAAAAAGCTCTGTCATGTGCAACCAAAAATACTCCATACATGTATCTTTCATTATATTTCAAAGACACTTGTGTTAGACTAGTAAGTCATTAGAGGAGCTGACAATCTATCCATTACTTGTTCCATATAAATGTTTGCTGAGGCACCAAGTTCAAACTTTTCAGTCCTATGTGTGCTACATGGTGGAAACTTCCCTTTAATAATCACTTTAGAAAGATGATGAGCCAATGTCAAAACAATGCCATATTTATCCTTGATATCAAAGATAATCAGTGGCCACATTTTGCTTTATCACTGGATGAGGAAGTTCCCTGCCCACTACAAATGAGCTTTTGAAACCTGTAATTTATTGGAAAGCAGAAAAATGCTGTTCTAATGTACAGTATAAGACCTTGCTCAGGAACAGGGTATCGAAGTGCATGGAAATACAAGCAGCAGTCACCACAACTGACAGAGACTCATGCTGTCTGGCTCCCAGAACAGGTGCCCTTGGGTAAGTCTCTCCTTCTCTGATCAAGAAATCACAGTTTGTGTTGGTCGTGCAATAGAACAGGCTGCAGCCACTGCAATGTGGAACCACATCCCACAGAATCTGGTGCACTTGAGAGCTATGTTAGCTTGAGGTCTATAAAAATGGTAGTTTTATTTACACAGTTGCTCCATTATGCCTTACTGAAGGGAACAGAGAGAGATTGCTTAATATGCTTCTCATTTGTTTATTTATTTTTCTTTATTGGATAAAAGTAGTGCTCAGGAAGTAACTAATATAACTGACAACACTGGCTTGAAGAAGGAATGATGGCAAACAGGGACAATTCTGTCTGAGACTAGTGAATGACAGGTCTCTACCCACCCAGCAAATTCTTCCTCAAATGCCCTCTGTGGGTGGGGAAAGATGACCAAGAATATTTCCATTTGTGAAAGAATTGTAATCTAACCTCAGATCAACAGACCTAATCAACACTAATCCAAGTAGGCGCTTAGCCCTATTACAAGCAATCATATACTGAGTTAGTTTGGAAGCTGACTCAGGGAAGTCAGTAATGACAATACGAAATGCAGGTCTACCCTCAAAGTTTGTGACTGACATTAATGGAAATGGCCGTTTACTCTCAGATTAAAGATAGGTTATGTTGGGGGAACATAACAACTTCATAAGAATTGCCACTTTATTGCCAAACCCTTAGTGGTGTCAAATACTCCACAGAGGTCAGGAAAGAGCTATGTAGAACTGCCAATGCTCCTAAAAGTTTGTGCTGGCTCATTATAATGTGGCTTGTGGACTGAAGTGATCACAAAGCAATGCCTCTTTGCCACTCATTGAGTAATGCCAAATACCTTCTGAATTTTGCAGTCATTGATATAAATGAGTCTACGTGCTGAAACAGCCCTGTCTGTTCAGATCAGTGGAACAGCAATAGCATCTCTTCTGAATATCATGTTTGTGGTTTTCCTCTTTCATTATAGTTGACTGAGTCAGAGTAAGACACTAGAGCTTATATAAAGTAAGACACTAGAGCAAATGTAAAAAGTGACATCTTTGTAGCTGATCCTCACCTGACATAGATGGGGAATATCCCTACAATGATAACAACATTGTATCTCTTTACTCCAGGCCCTGAAGCAGCTGGATTTTTCCAATTCTGTGATTTAGACAATATGACAAAATGCTCTAGAAGTCAAAGTTAAGATTTCCTCTGTTTTCTAAAGCACCAAACACTCTGAGGGGCTCAGGAATAATTCTCAAATATTGCTTCAATGTGTTTGAAAGTGTTTGAATTTAGTGACTATTCTCAGCTATACAGGAACACACACACAGATGCATACACAAACAGCTCTTGAAGAAAATCAGAGCATCTGAAGGAAGAGGTTTACTTTACTCTGGGTGATCTCAGCTACATTATTTACACACAAAAATCTCTTAAATGGAACCATAAAAACACATCAAAGTGCAGTGACTTTCTTGATCCCCTCCCTCACAAGCTCTACAACAGATTTTGCAGCTTATCTTCTCTTTCTGGTCAGTCTCTTCCAGATCTTGTAATAAAACAAAGTACATGAAAACTGAAACTTTTCAAGAAAAATGTTCATGAATATTTTCTTTTAGAAAATGATACTTCTGTGCTGAGCTTTTTTGTGTATTTTTATAGACTTCCAGCCTTCTTCTTGCTCTGTAAGGGAGTACCTTAGGAGATGCATACATATATGAACACGGTGGTATTATCAGACTCTGCGCTTTGTGTGTCTTACATTTTGGAAGCAATAAGCTAATATAAACTACCATCTTTCTAATCTGCTCCTCTCCTGGGCAGGGCATAGGAGGCTTACAGAACTACCATGCACTTACAGTAGGTGAAGTCCTTTCGAAATGTTCTAAGGTGACCTGCATATGAGACCTGCCATAGCGAGGAAGCATTGGATCTGTGTATGTTAAGTCACAAAATTGGAGCACAGCAGTACAACTTTCCATGTTTGCTAAAACTTATCCTATGAACTACCACTTGTACATAAGAAACCAGGACTTAGGAGAATCATTTTCTGTTCAATCACAGATTTCCAGTAAAGCCTTGAATAACTGACCCACCCCTCCACACCTTGAATCTTTGCCCATTACTTTGAGATCTTTAACGGGGAATAAGTACATGCTATTAATGACAAGCTAGCAGTCAGAAATGATGAAGATGGGGCCTGCACAAGCAGTTAGGAAGAAAGAAGATGGCACACTCCTCAGTTTGTTTTCTGGATTACTGGTGGATACAGTCATGCAGAACAGTAAGGCACACCTGCACTTCAGTTCCTGTGTAAGGCACCTATGTAAGCACTGGCTGGATTCTGGTTACCCACAGGAATTCAGGTTCAGGAAGAAGTAGAAACATGAGTCAAGACCCAGCAAGTCACCTAGTAGCTGTGGAAGGGTGACTAAATGTCTTGCTATAATAACCTTTTCACAATTTCTCTCACTATCTTCCTTCTCAGATGGAGAGAAGGAAAGGAAAATCATTGTTTCATTACATAAAACAAAAAAAGTGCCTTTTATTAACACCTTTTGCCTTACGCAGCCGAGAGCAGATCCACAAGCCAATCTGAATTTGGAATAATAATACACTTCCTTCCTCTTCAGTATTCTTTGTCTCTTAGGCACTTGCCCAGCTTGACATAACTGCTCTAAGAGGCACCAACTGAAAATTAACATTTCATATTTCAAAAAGATGCAAAACTGGTTTTTCTGGCTTGTAACTTCACCATAGCATGACATCTGTATTTTGCTGCTGTGCTTTCAAGTTTCTGAATTACCCTTGAGTGTGTTTTGGCCATTTCCATCATTTTAAAGCCTCCCTTTTCCTTAGGAGCCCACCTGGAAAATGGCAATAAAACTTACAGGCTTTAGGAGGCTTGTTTTCCAAAGTTCACTGCAACTCTAGTTGTTTCTAAGAGAGTCTATCACTTTATCAGGCATAAAGGATTGTTAGAATTCTGTACCCCTAAATATAGTTAATAGTTAAATAGTTAAATGAACAAAGCATATAATGCAACAGGCTTGAGGAAGAGTGGCTGGAAAGCTGCTCAGCAGAAAAGGAGATGGAGTTGCTGATTGATGGCTGCTGAGCATGAATCAGCTTGTGTTCATCCAGCCAAGAAGGGCAATGGCATCGTGATCTGTATCAGAAATAGTGTGGTCAGCAGTGCCAGGGCAGTCATCATTCCCCTGTACCAGCGCTGGTGAGGCTGCACCTTGAACATTGTGCTCACATCTGAGCCTTTTGCTACATGACAGACATTGAGGTGCTGGAACAGGTCGAGAAAAGGGCAACAGGGCTGGTGAAGGGTCTGGAGGACAAGTGTGATAAGGAATGGCTGAAGGAACTGGGGTTATTTAGTCTGGAGAAGAGAAGGCTCCAGGGGTACCTAATTGCTTTCTACAACTAACTGAAAGGAGGTTGTAGTGAGGTGGAGGTCAGTCTCTTCTCCCAAATGACAAATAATAGGACAAGAGGTAATGGCTTTAAGCTGCACCAGGGGAGGTTTAGATTGGATATTAGCAAAAAATTCTTCACCAGAAGGGTTAGAACAGGCTGCCCAGGGCAATGGTGAAATCACTGTGCCTGGAAGTGTTCAAAAAACATGTAGATGAGGCCCTTAGTGACATGGTTTAGTGGTGCACTTAGCAGTCCTCTGGTGGACTTGATGATCTTAAAGGTCTTTTCCAATCAAGCTGATTGATTCTATGATCCTAAAATAGTTTGGGTTGTGTAATGTCAGGACAGGGTCTGCTAAAATGCATATGACAAAAGCCCCAATAATTTTAGTCATTATTAAACTGCTCTGCACATCCCAACAAAATAAATTATTTATCTTGCTATGTGGAAGCTTCAGATTAGAGGAATGTTAGAAATTCAGTTCAAACAACAATAAAACAGCAGAATTTAACTAGATAGTAATTCATCTAAATATGCTATGACAATTTTTGTTCTTTATTATGTTAAATAGAGCTTTTTAGTATTAGATACAAGTGAATTACTCTCTAGATCAAAGATGGTCTCTCTAGACCAAAGGATGGTGGCAGCCTGGAGACAAGCAACCACAATCTTCCCTCTTCTAAGGAAACAATCAAAGAAAATTCCCTATTAGTCACATAATTTGTGCCGTAAAGACATAATTTCCAAATGTGAGGAATGTTATGAGCAAAATCCCTGGAAAGTGAAATGCAAACAGAGAAATTTGAATGCAAATTAAGTATTCATTTAGAAGAGTTTATTAGATGATTAAATCCCCATGATTTCACACTCAAGAACAAACTTTTGCTGAAAGCCCAACTTCATTTAGTGGAAAATGGGAATATAAAAGCAATATATAACTTGAGTATAATGTGAAAATAGACAAAGACAGCAGATTTAATTAGCAGTATGAATGAGAAATTCTGAACAAAAGAAAAAAATAACATGAGCACTGAAAACTTGGGAAAATAATTTCTGCCTTTAAGAAAAAGAGAAATAACTCTTAAAATTTGTATTAAATAGAGAAGAATATGCTAAAAGCGATATGCCATTAGATAAGGATTTTACAATGTAGAGAAAAGGGATAAATGCTCAGTAAATACAGCCTTTTAGTACTGAGAGAAAAACAGGTCCATTTAATCACTTCACGTGAGGATGACTGAGATCTTTCCAGTCCTTCAGTTACCAAGAAAGATTTAAACAAAAACTTACATATTTTCAAATCAGTAAACCAGATAACTTGAATCTAAGAGTTGTCAGCAGCTTCCCAAGGAGGCAGCTGAATCACTAATATTATTTTTCAATAAACCTTGAAATACTAGAGAAATTTCAGATGACTAGAAGAGTACAAATGCTATGCCAGTGTCCAAAAAGGTTAAATTAGGGAAGTCACTGGACATCAATCCCAGCCAAAATAACAAAGATGATAAAGGAATAAATGGATAGAATTGAGAAGTGGCTGACAGTTCCTAAAGGTAACCAGCCATAGGGCACACTCCTACATCTGATGTCAGCTCTGAGGGATTGCCTGAAGTGTGACTGGATCCACTGCAAAATATTCCCAAATTATTGGCAGAAAACAGTTGTGAGTGACGGAAAAACTGGTGGAAATGCATATATATACACAAAATTGGTTGATTTATTTAGCCAGGTGAGACAATTTCAACTAACCAGTTTAATATAGCCACATTTCTCCAGCTGTTCTATAATGGATCTTAGACAAGCAACAGAGCAGAATTTCCTAATGTAATTCTGGAAAAAACCCATACATGAATCTTTTATTGTATAAGCTGAGTAACAACTACAAGCAGGGCGATGATTTTACCTCTGTATGCAATATTGATGAGATTGATACTGGATATTGAATACACATCTGGTGTCCATATTTGGAGGGGGGGAAAAAAAAAAAAAAGTTGAAATTTGGAAAGGATGCAGAAATGACCTTAAAAATCATTTCAGGATGTAGAAAGTGCCTTACAGTAGGCACTGGAAATACTCAGTCTGTTTATATTATAGTAGATTTAACTGCGGCTTGATTATGTATGCATGTACATTCATTAGAAAAAACACTGAACACTGAAAAGCCTTTCAAACCAAAACCAAAAACGGCCTAAATAAAATCAATAAGTACAAGCTAAAACCAGACAAGTTTAGTTTGGAAATAAGGCACATTTTTCAGTAGTGAGGGAGATAAGTCAGAAAAAGTAGCTACAAAGGAAAGTAGTGAATTCTCACTCTTCATATGAATATTGGCTGCATTTCAGAAAGATGTGCTTTAGTCATACAAAAGCTATTCTTTAGACAGATATTTTTGCTCAATTTAATATATTAAATTGCCCAATTATTCCCTCTGAACTTAAACACTTTATGTAGGGTACAACTCATTTAACTTTAGTTCCCTACAGTGTAGACATCTGAACATCAGATAGCCAGTTTAAGATTGCTTTAGGTCAGCAGACACCTTGGGGACTAGATTCATCTCACCCATTTTAGAAACCAGCATTAGGATGAGATTAATCCTGAAAAGTGCCTGTTTCTCTCTATTATAAAGAAGATTCTATAAAGAAAACAAAAAGAGGCTATAAAGGGAATTTGAATAACTAGCTCTGGTTTAGAGATTTCCACTGAAAATGGATATATCCAGTTAGAGGAATCTTACCTAGGTTTTGTGTCTGAGTGTCAGGAAGGCATTTTGACAAAAATTCCTAAGCAGTAAATCTAGTTCAGCAGGAAAGACAGCACCTTAATTTCTGCTAGGATTGAATGAAACAGAGGTTTATAATATTTCTCCTGTGTCTAATGTGTAGCTGTTTGCACATATTTATTTTTTTTCTTCCATCTTTATGCTTTCCCTGTGTTTTAAAATGAAATTTTCAAAAGTGAATCAAAGATGAGGAGTTGAATGTCTATATTCACTAAGGGCCCAGTCAGTCACCACCCAGTAATCCATCCCAGTGGGAAGACACAGAAAAAAAATGTTATCCAGCATGAAATAAGACCTTGCTGTGATTCTGAATTTTCGGACGTTTTCCTATTTGCTTTGAACTCCACATTAAAACAATGCAGAATAAATATTCACAACAACAGAAGAAAACTTGAGAATAAGTCACAGCTCTTAATGGACAACAAGCCTCAGTCACTGGAAGCAGGCACACGAACACACACAGAGTTAAAGGACTTGTGAAGACTGAGGGGTTTTGTGTTTAGAAATAAGCAAGATCTCCCACACCAGAGCCCTGGTCAACTTTTTGCACAAACAACATGGCTTGAAATCAAGGGAAGATTTGCCTCAGGAAGGACTAGAGGATTGGATTCAATGCAGTGCTCATTATGGTTCTTTCCCTTTTCTTTATGAGCCACCTGGGAATCTATCTCCCTGTTTCAACTGACATGAACTATTTTGTTTCAACATTATTTTTTTCTGTTCTAGCCTGTATGCTCTATTGATGTTGATTATAATCTGGTTGTTCCCCAATTTAAATTGAAAGGAAAAGCTGCAATCCAAATCCATTTCTGTAGTGATTTAAGAACAGCTAACTTGTTTGTGCTTGGACCACACTTTCTCATTAAATAGTTGTTATTGAGATTTTTATTTTTGTTAAGAAACCTTTTAATACCAAAGCACATTTCACCTATATATGTTTTAGTGTAGAGCGCTCCTTCTAAATAGACTAATTACTTAAATAAAAAGTAATGTAATGCAAACAAGAAGCAATGTAATTAGTAATAATAGACTAATTACTTAAATAAGAAGCAATTTTATAAGCAATGAAAATTATTAAGGACTTTAAAAACACACTTGTGGAGCATCAAAAATAAGGATAGGATTCAGCTTGGACATTATACATTAACTATGTGTAATAATTTATGTCACAGGTATATGCAACTTGGAACATCTATCCTTATTGAAAATAGTGAAAAGATTAACACACTTTGAAATTAAAAAAAATTTTTCTCCCTAAAAATCATTTCATTTGTGGAACTTCTTGTTACAAGATAACTAGAAAAAAAAATCTCAGTATGTTTTTTTTTAGGCCATATTTTTAAGATTACTCAGAGTACAATTGTAAAATAATGCACATTGAAACTTGAAATTCATTGTTTAACTATTTAATTAATAAGCTAATATGGACTTTACAATCTTCCTGAAGTTCAAAATATAGTTCTCTGTGCTGCTATTTTTATTATTTATAGACATCAACAAAGGCATGAAAAAATTACACCAAAATTAAACCATAATTGAAGACACAATTTTTCACATGTATTTTCCCTTGAAAAAAGGATGAGGTGAAGAATGAAGCAAGCATTATCTAAACCATTACATTACTAGAAGATGGCCTTATAGTACAAGATTAAACATGACCTATGATACTATATAGGTCTGATTATATGATTCTATGAATGGTCAACTAGCCATGGTTAAAAAGAAAATTCTCATTTGGTGTGCCGATTTCTGTTGACCAAATTGTCAATAATGGGACATCACTAGAGGTTTACCCTAGACAATCATTATCAGACTTAAGAACACTTTTCTTTTCTGAAATCCATTTCCAACTTTAAAATACTGTCACAGTAGTGCCACAGAGAAGGCCCAAGCTCTGGCATGTAGTTATCCACATGGTTAAATTATTACACACCTTTGACAGGTAGCATTCTCCCAGGTGATAGCTGAGCATAGTTCAAAATGACTATGTAGGTCAGGAATAATCTCCAGCAGTCACTTTGGATGTGGCTAATCTGTTTTGCAGGGAAAGAGTTTAGATGTATGGACGTGAAACATTCCCTCAGGTCCAGAAAGCAGACATTCTACTAAGAGCATAGATGTAGTCTTTGTATACAAGAAATAATATAGTGATACAGAAATTCTGTCCTCTGCCCTTAGAAGGATGTGCCAAAACATCTCTTTTCAGACATGAGAACTACTAAGAATATCTCAGCAGAACATGAGGGACCACAAAAACTTGCCAGTCAAAAGAGTGGGAGAACCTACAGATGGGTACTGCTTTTGCTAAGCAAGAAGAAATAGCATTCTGCTAGCAGCAGACAGTGTTGCTGATGGCACAGCTGGTGAGGTTGAGAGCATCAGGATGGAAGGATTGGGTGGGTGGTAGGAAGAGCCAAAGGTTGGAGCAAGAACACTGTGGCAGTGTCCCTGTGGCCTTTCTGATCTCTTTCTGATCTTCATGGAAAAGTCAGCTCTCCCAAAATGGCTCATATACATATTGTTCTTACACTGGAGTGGTTGTACTGCATCCAACAAAAAGCCCACCTAGCTTCAAAAACAGATATGAAAAGCAGGTGCCAAGATAAAAACATAAGAATAATGTAAACAGATAGCAAAACTACCTACCTCAAACAGCTCATAACTAAAGGAGTTTCTGAGCTCAGTGGATTTCTCTTTTTTGGATTGTCTGTTTCTCCTCTTGAATTTTGTCATGTACAGCATCCTATGTGAAGGAACTCCACTGCTTAACTGCACCCCAAGTGAATGAACTTATCACTTGGTTTTGTGCCTCCCTTCTATTTCCAGCTAAACAATCAATCCTTAGGGCATCCTTAATATCACAGATTCACAGAATCCTAAGGGTTGGAAGGGAACTCAAAAGATCATTGAGTCCAACCCACCTGCGAGA
>NDXB01015870.1:0-10302 GCA_002631895.1 Agapornis roseicollis | reverse complement strand
AAACTTGCTGAGGGCGTACTCAATCCCACTGTCCATGTCAGTGACAAAGATGTTGAACAAGACTGGTCCCAAGACTGATCCCTGAGGTGAGACTGACTGGTGTGCAGTTCCTTGGGAGGGCGTACTCAATCCCACTGTCCATGTCAGTGACAAAGATGTTGAACAAGACCGGTCCCAAGACTGATCCCTGAGGTGAGACTGACTGGTGTGCAGTTCCTTGTGTCATCCATTTTCCCCCTCTTGAAAATGGGGGTTACATTTCCCTTTTTCCAGTAATTGGGAACTTCACCTGATTGCCATGACAAATATGATNATCTCTCAAATATGATGGACAGTGGCTTAGCAACTTCACTCGCCAGCTCCTTCAGGACCTGCGGATGGATTTCATCAGGTCCCATGGACTTGTGCATGTTCAGGTTCTTAAGATGGTCTCAAACCAGATCCTCTCCTACAGTGGGCACAAGGTCTTCATTCTCACGGTCCCTGCATCTGCCTTCCAAGACGTGGTGCAGTCAGAGCGTTTCCTGTTGAAGACCAAGGCAAAGAAGTCATTAAGAAACTCAGCCTTCTCCAAATCCTGTGTAGCCAGTTCACCCAATAGCCAATTTTTCCTCAGCAGCCTCTTATCCATCCAAGGAGGTCTCCTGGCCCTCCTGCTGCACTTCCTTCTAGTTGGGATGCAACATTCCTGAGCTTGTAGCAGATGATCCTTGAATCTCAGCCAACAGTGTTGTTTGTTCCCCATTCTATGGGCGTTTGTATACAGGCATCTTAGCTGAGCTCCAAATGAAGCCAGCTCATTGCCTGGAGCTGCTGGAATATCTCTACATTGCTCCAAGCATTTATTTAAATTAATTACCAACTGCAGGCTTACTTTAGGAGATTCAGTTGTCTAAGGCCACTTTTGCTCTTTTGCTCACTTAGAATTAGTAGGAGGATTCAGACTGGAGCTTTATAGACTGAAACTAAAGGAGGATACTGCAGCCAATTCTTAGTGGGGGCACCCGTCTTTGCAATTCCTACTTTCCTCTTCCATTGAAAGCCCAGTTCTGATGACCTCCTGATTACATTGCACAACCCTATTTTTTTTTTCCAGAACTTTTTACATAGGATATGTAGAATAGAGGAGAATAGAAATGCTCAAAGGAATGACTTTACAGCAAGGGTGTCTTTCAGTGCTGCATTTGGAATTACTTTTACATTATATCAAAAGCTCTGGGTGCATATGCAGGATATGCTTTTTTAGTCTTCTGAAATCTAAATAAATACATAAATTCGGGCAGTATAGTGAATGGCAGCTTTCAAAATAAATGTACATTTTTAAAGTTACATTTATATTTCAAGTAATGACCATTTCCATAAAGTCTGAGTAATGGTCAAGTAATGACTATTTCACAAAATAGTGCTGAAGCAGCAAACATTTAAAAATCCAAAAGTTGCATTTACAGATTTCTAGAAGTTGGGTTTTCTTAAAGTGTTATCATCTTAGCAAGAAATTTCATCTACAGAAAACAAGAAAATGGAAAAACAAATAGCTTTATATACAAGGCACTTTTCTGTCGTTTGATTTCTCAACAGTTCCTTTGTCAAAAAAAATTAGAGGCACTAAATTTATGAGTTTCTTGAGGGCTTTTAGCATGTAGTTGCAATTATTAAAGGTGCTAGGCCAAAATAATGTAGTGTATTTCTATGTTTTAAAGGTCCCTGAATAACATTCAAATACCTGCTACAGTCTTGAAGAAGCTAAGGTATGACTATCTTCCATAACCAAATCTGTCCCCTCTCGACCCTATATTCAATAGCTACATCTGTTCTTTTTGACCCATGATAAGGTAATAATCTCCGTGTGGCCTGTGCTGACTGAAAAGATCATAGTTTTGTAGAAAAGGAATTTTTCTAGAGAAGCAACATTGCAGACTTAAAATACACAGAGCATATAAACCAAAGTTAATTGGGCACATAATGATTCTTGAGCTATAAGGTTAAGTACTGAAAAGCAAGGAGATAAACAAATCCCACACACCACACTATGGTGCATGCCATGTTGTAATTGATGTAATGCACTGCTTTTCTTCAGAGAGAAAGAAGTGAAGGGAGTGAAGTGAAGCAAATAATGCAATACATTAACCGAAGCAATAGTCATTGTGTTAATTTGATAAAGTGCTGTATCAGAGCAGTCCCTTTAATCTTGTAGGAATTTATCACAGAATTATTTCACATTTAGAAATCACTGGATTTAGCTCCTAACAAGAGCAGACACCAAGCCTTGTGAAAAAACTGACCAAGCTCTTTACAGAAATAATATACTTTGCAACTATGATACTGCACTGCCAACTTTGATTTTTAAGAAAACAGTGATAGCGGAGGTTCATTCTGCATATAACAACATTTTCAGAACCAGCTGTTGTAAGTGCAGGACCACTCACATGGTGAGGTTAGGATCTCACAGTTTTGGAGAGCTTTTGTCTAGTTTT
Organism: Agapornis roseicollis; assembly: GCA_002631895.1. Classification (NCBI taxonomy): domain Eukaryota; kingdom Metazoa; phylum Chordata; class Aves; order Psittaciformes; family Psittacidae; genus Agapornis; species Agapornis roseicollis. The sequence continues at coordinate 7,828 of NDXB01015870.1, read as the reverse complement.
GTTTTGTTTTACTGATTTTCCAAGGTGTTTCCATTTTCTCTTTCTCCTTCTGTAGCTGTTGTTTTGATTTGAAACTGAAATCTGTTCTTTAAACACAGAATACTTTTGCTGCTTCCTAGTAACACAAATTTAGACTTCATGTTGATTTTATTTAGGAAGCATTGCAGGTATAAATTTTCTAAATATCTGAAGATCTAAAATCTGCTTTCAGAGATTAAGGCAACCAATTCACAGATATCTCATTTTGCCCACATTTCATCTAGGATTGAATTGTCTTGTTTGGTTCAAAACAGAAAACAGAAAACAGCTCTTTATGCTATTAATGGATTTTCTTGTCAATTGAAACAATATAGTAATTGGTATAAATTCAACTACAATGAACACTCCTTCAGCATAATCAAAACCTGGAATTTTACAGTAACATGAGATAATATAATAACTTGAATTATTCCAAGATTAAAATAATAATTCCGTGCCATATAGAAGAGGTGTTTGTGAAATACTCACTAAAGTTAAGAATTTAAGCAAAACTGGGAATGTTTTCTATACCCATGATATTTGAGGCTATAGGCCGTGTGTTTTGTACCTTAGTAGAAAAAGGCTGCTTCTAGCTATCACCTTCACTTGTCTGCAGAATATATTTATTCAGCTTGACACAGGGTGACATAAGTACTGTATTCTAGAGATGTAGCTATATGCATGCTACACATAAATGTGAGGAAAGGGGAAACCCAAACAGCCCTTAGCTCATAGATGTGAGCAGGCATAAAATGGCAGAAGGAGATGCTGTCTTAGCTGCTTCAAAGTACAGAAAAGAAGAAATTAGTAGGAGTATCATGCAAAGTTGCGTTTGTATGCCTGAAATGTCATAAACCACTCAAGTTCCTGACTACAATCTTACACACAGATGCCCACTTCTTTTACTGCTTAAAAATTATATAGTTATGGCTGAGGAGGTTATTCAACTAAATTGAATTCTGTCTCCTTTTGGGAGAATTTCTTCCAAAGTGAAAATCCTTGACTCCAAGCCCAAAAGGGACCTGATCCCGTAAGTATCCAGTAAGTTTACCTTCCATTCTGCTAAAAGGAGTGATGTGTTCCCTTCCTTTTGCTGCAGCTCCATAACTGGGATACCTCCCAAAATCAGAGAGAAAAGACACCCCTCTGACAGTTGCCAACTTAAAGGGGTGTTGATCACTGTTCCTCTCCCTTACAGAGAACCTGCACACTTCTCCATTAAGAACCTCCTTCTATTACATAAAACTAAAGGTGTTTTTCATGTCTTTGCAGCAAAATTCAAACTGAGTGTCCTGAGTTTAAACCAGGACACTGAGAAACAACATGGAGAACAGGAGAGAGGAATTCCAGTTGTAATTCATGGGGAATGTGATCCTGCTTTCAAGCCCTGCTCCCAGAACTATTCATCCTGGGATGAAACCCACAAATAATCCAGCTGGTAAGGACTGAAGCTGTTTTTCTCAGAAATCAACTGAGGGTCTGAAGAGCTCATCCAATGCTGAGGTGCTCAATCTTGCACTATTTGATGTGGTGGGTTATTTAATATTATCTCCTCCTTTAAATTTACAGATTGTAACTCTAGATAGCAGACACAATCAAAAGTCATAAGAACAGAAGGCTGGAAAGTACCTAAACCCAGTGAGATATTTTGAAGCATTCTAGACTGCTCAAGTGGTTTTGTCAGCTGTTCTTCAAAATCTCCAATGCCACCAGCTCTTTAACACAGCCTCTTGTGGACTTTAACAATTTTAGCAATACTGCTAAATCCACCTTAAACTTTTTCTTCAATTAAGTTGCTTTCTTCTTTTCTTTTTCCCAGTGACTATGTGGAATAGTTGAACACAGATATCTTTATAAAGCTTTCTAACATCTCAGAAACTGGCTCCCTTCTCTCTTTAGTCTTCCATACTCAAAAACAAAACAAAACAAAACAAAACCACAAAAAAAACCACAAAAACAAACAAACAAACAAAACAAAATAAAACACAGAAAAACCCAACAAGCTACCAGCTGTATTTTTTCTAACCTTTTTTTTCATTGCCCATGCTTCATGAATCTCTCAGAATTACTAATGCTCTTTTCTGGATGCTCTCCAATTTGTTTATAACTTTCCTGAGGTTCAGTACTAAACCACATTGGACACAGCTCTCCAGAGAAGCTCACTAGAACCATGTAGAGTTAAATAATTACCTCCCCTGTCTCATGTAACCTCTTCCTTAAAATAATAATTCCAGAATGAGATTAGGTTTGTGGCAACAGCATTGTTTCTCTGCCTCATTTATATGCTTTGTGCATTATAATCCCCTGCTATTACCAGAAATGCTGTTGTTTACTTATTTCTACCTTTCAGTATTTCTTTTTGATACTTTCCCCTGAAGAACAGGACTTTGTGTTTCCCCTTATTTTATAGTGTTGATATCAGAGCATTTCTTCACACTGTGAGCTCAAAAGGATTTTGCAATGCTGTCTTAAACCATTTTCCTTATAACAATTTGGGTGAAGATTGCATATATTTCTGTGATTTCTCATATATTTTTGGCATGATCAAAATGTAATCATCACCGTATTCTTTTTTTTACTCCCCTTACACACTTTTCAGCCCACCATTTTCACTCTCTCAACCTTTTTTTAGTTCTTGTTCTCTTTTACTCAGAAGAAAACAGAGAAAGATTAATAATTTTCCTTTCCTTGGTAAAGGTCACCCTCAACAACATGAAATTATTACAAAAGGTACCTGAACTAAGAAGCAAAATAACATTTTCCACCAAAACTGGAAAGATACACAAATTTGGACTCAAGCCAATTCCACTATATCGTTTAATCAAAATTAGACTTTGTGGTTAATTTTTATCACAGGACTACTTAATGTAATGTAATGCTATCTTGTCATTAAGGAAAATATAAAGGAACATATGTTAGCTCTCTACCAACAAGACTGGCCTGTTGGAAAGAGTCATTCAAAGGGGAAAAGACCACAGTGACTGCAACAGTGGGGCTTTCCCCATAGAGCCAAGCCAGGAAAAAGTGGTATATAATTTCTTTTGAAAATTCACATTTTTATTATTCTTTTTACAGTTGCCTGGAAAACAAATACCACAGAAAGCCATTAGGAGTTTCTAACCAATAGGGGCGAAATTATTGCAAATACCAAGGGAAAGATGACCTAGAAAAAGGCAACAATGAAACAACATGTTTAGAAGAAAGGAGAACAAAAAAGTAAAACCAGCAGTATTTAGGAAGTCTCATTTCAATGCATTACAGAAATTTCAAGATACAGCCTCCTGGAAGGCTAATAAAGGTGGAAACCTGTTAAAATTATTGAGCTGAAATGGAAAGAACATGGAGAGTGGGATTCTGTATATCCCCCATTTTGTGTCTGAACCTTTTCCTCACCTAGAAGTTTTCTATACTAATCTTGGTCTCCCTTGCTGCATTTTTGCATGTTTTTCTTGTTTAGTCATCCCAACATCAGTCTTTCACATATCTAGAAAACTTTCACATGCTACCTTTGATCTTCTCTTCTATTCCTTAATTACATTATCACTTTGAATTTTCTTCATGGGATCACAACTTCATTCAGTACAGGAGCTGTTGTCAAGGGATTTTAACCTTCTTGTTCAGCTTGAGATTCAGATTTTCTTCTTCTCCTCATTTTGTTCATTAAGCATTTATACAAAAGCTTTGATATCACAAAATTATTTATTTCCTTCTGGGTTTTTCCTTTTGAAATGCACTGCATTTTAGCACTTTGGAAGCATTAATTATTTTCTTTCTACAATACAGTTGTGGATAGATGCTATTCTTTTATTATTGAATAGCTGGGAACCTGGGTCGCAGATAGTCAAGTTAAAATTGTTAAAAACCTCCATTAATAGCTGAGTCTCAAGTTTAGCATAAAAGAAGGGCAATCCTTCATATTTTACGAAAGCTCAATGCACAGCTCCAGCAGGCATGGCTAGAGGTATAAAGCATTATACACTTCAACAGATTAGTCCCTTGATGTAATGCACTGAGAGCACATTTGTGGCCTAATGATTTAACTGGCTTACCCGGAGCCACAGAGCAGCTCCCTGCTAAAGGCAGGAATAAAACCCAGTTTTCCAAAACAGCACTCTACTTCCTTAAGCATTAGTCAATGGTTATGTAATAAAAGATCATATCTGTGTGTATAAAAGACAAAAAAAATCATGGGTAACTGTATCCCTGGTATTCTGTCCTGGTTCTGTAACTTTTGCAGTAGTAAGACATTCTCAGGAGAGATGTAGGGAACACAGAGGAAGACATCTTGCTGTGTTCACTTCTGATACTTGACATTACAGTTTTCCCCAGAAAAAGGAGAGCCTCAAGGAAAAATCCTAGTAATTTCAGACTGGATCATGTCCTCCCCAAAGCTGCCAATTGACAAAAAGCACTAGAAAGCTCCTGACTGCATGAAAAGATTCCTACATTCAGAAAAATCTTCACTAGCACTGGGATCTTCTTCACCAAATACCTTACTAAATATCATGCCTTCTTATAAAAGCAGGGAATTTGTGGTGTTTTTGAAAAACACTGGTAAAACAAATAAATGGTACATAAATTACAATTTAAAAAACTGAGCAAAAATCAGATTATAGCTTGAATTTAGGTTTCTGATTTTGGTTTAAATGTAGGGCATCCTAAGAATCCTCTCTATAGTCAACAACAGATTTAATTTTCAAACCTCCAGTGTAGCTATCTTTGCATTATGTCTAGACCTGATAAGATTCTGTGTTGGCCTGATGTCAGATTTTCTTGGTGTAAAATTTCCATGCAGTTCATATACCGCAGTGCCAAGCACAGCCGGATTAGTAATAGAAAGAGTGTGTCACTGGAAAGCAGATTCTTGACTCTGGAGTCAGGAAAATAATATGCTCATAGCTATGGAAGGGCACATTTCTTCCTAGAAGGAAGTCATAACACAGCCAGATAGATTCACAAATCCTGTTTACTATACATGGTTTGCACCCCCATCCGGCACACTCATCTGCCAGCTTGTCTCTCCCACACTATCCTAGATGACAAAGGTCAATACATAGTGGATATAGCAAACCCTTTCTACATATGCAGCACAAGAGAGGAGGAGCCTGTAAGTGACAGGTCAGTGTGTCACTTAGGGGATAGGCTGCAGCCCCCTCTTCTGGCTGATTAGTCCACCAGAAGGCAGATGCTGTGGCCCAGGAGCCCCAGGTCAAGGCAAGGAAACTGTTAAAGGCCTGGCCAAAGGTTAAGAAATCAAGGTTTGTCTACAGTAAGCAAAGGGGAAAGAGGAAGGAGCAAGTGTTCCTAGGCAGGTCAGGAATCACAGACAAAATAGTTTTGAAGCTGGAAGTCAAGCAAGGTTTAAGGAGCCAGGCTGGAGATGATATCAGATGATGGAGATGATGACTTGAAACAGCTCGTGCAGTCTGAATGTCTCCTTCACATAAACACACCTACCTGCCTTCTGTATGCTGACTGGGGTAGGACACAACTACTAATAGCCAGGAGTCACACCAGTAGGACGTGTCTCCCTGAGGCAGGCTGTAACTCCTGACAGACAGGAGCTCCAGCCCCCAGGAAACCAGCTTCCAAAACCATCCACACTTGATGGTTTCCATCTCATGACATCCCAGTACCCAGCCCAGACAAAGACATTCTTGGTGAGTTCTTAGGCCCAAATACAAAAACAATCCAAGGGAGCAGTGTGATACATGTGTACCTCAAACACTTCAAAAGTAAAAAACATCATAAATATGCAAAGAATAGTCATTTCACTAGCTAAGGGATTTACACTTCTATCTGGCTTTAAAGAAGGATTAATTCCCTGACTCCTTTATCTTTTTCATGTCAAATCTGACACAGTGAAAGTATTATTGAATCCTGACAAAAATATCAGAAAAAGAATGAAAAATGAGTTGAATTTTTGATAACAGTTGTGTCTGATCCCCAGCACCGCAAGAGGCTCAGGAAAGTAGCTACAGTGTTAAAAAGACAGTTTATGTGAAAAGGATATTTGTTTTTTTTAGCTCCAAGACTTACAGCATCACATAGAAGGAAACAGTTTGTGCATGGCAAGGAAGCCTGCGTGGGTGACAGAAGCATGTCTTCACACGTGTTCCCAGATAAATTCCTGCCAGAGCAGACCAGCTCTTTGTAAACAAGGAACAGCATATGAGCAAGCAGCCTAGGAACACATCAAGCAAAGCACTTAAACTCAGTGCTATGCACACAACTTGAGTCCTATACTTGAGTTTGGAGGCTTTGGTTTGGATTGTGGTGGTGGGTACACAGTTTGACTGCTCCTCTTTAAAACAGACACCTCAAGAGAGAGCTGTGTAACTCTCTACACTATATTTATGCAAGTAAGCTGAACAGTCCCAGAATAGACAGGCACTCAACTATCTTTGTGGGGAACTGGACTTGGCAAACATCTGGCCTCTGCTCCCACACAATTTCTGGGCTTAATCAGGAATTAGCACAGGGCAAAAATGATGCTCACTAGGCATGCTGGGTAGAGAAGAAAAGATTTTAATAGCAAATTATTAGGAGATCATTTCAAATCAGTCTGTCTCAGTGCCAAACAACCTTGAACACACCTAATTTACTAGTATAGACACAGTCTAAGTGTCTGTAAGCTGTTTTGACGTAGAACTGCAGGAATCTGTGCTTACAATTGCATTGCATTAATAAGTTTGTAATGAAGCAGCCTCTGGTGACTTCAGCATGAGCAGTTCACAGCATTGCCTGAGTGCCGGTCCCCGAAGATGGAGGTGCCAAAGCAAAATGTGATAGGGTTAATACGTGATTTCAGGACAAAATAATCCAGATCCATTTCAGTTGCCTTCACTCTTAAATTAAACTAATCTAGCTAGATTTAGCCATGTTGGTATTTGGGAAAACTGAGGCACCAAAGATACGTTACACTTACTGCAACAGACAATAAGCTGCCAAGGATGAATTGTAAAGGCAGCAAAGGGACAGAAGTTTCTGACTCATCTGTATGAGAAGACACCTAGCTACACTTGAACATAGATCTGTCCAATGGGCATAATAGAACAGCAATATACATGCTCATATTTTTAAAGCCTTGTGCTGTTTCAGCTGTATGAATCAGAAATTGACTATTTCCATGCAATCTGTGCAAGGCATTGTTTTTTCATATTACAGCCAAGCCTATAACCAGTTTCCACATTAAAAGGTGACTTTCCCTTCCATTCATTTCTTCTCCAAAGAAATGATCATTCTTTCAGTGGTTTTTAATTCTTCTGTGTGTTTTTCTTGGCAAAACTTAGTATGCCTCTTTCTGTTCATATATGGCTGCTATCCACCCCTACCCAAAACCAAGGGAGGTTTATTTCACAAAACCACAGAAGAGATTCTGAAAAGCTGTCTGATCTCCTCCTTTCTCCAAGCCATGGAATCTCATCCCATCCAGACCATTTCACCCTTTTCAGTCATTCCTGACTTGAATCCTCCTGTCCCTCCTCTATACAATGTAATACTATGTCCCCTGCAGGTGTGGTATATCCTTATCATCATTTGGGGAGGCAGTTCTCTGTATAGTCTTCCACATCATCAACCCCTTGGCAAACACCCATAACTGACCCTACACCTTCTTCCTACCTGTCCTTTTCTGCAGGTTGCTTTCTGCCCATTATATCTTTGTACTGAAGAATATTGCCATCATCTTTCACAACCAGATGTCCTTGGTTCACCTCCTGCAGAATCCACCCACATTTGTGTCGTGGTTTAAACCGAACCAACCACGCATCTTGTTCACTCACTCAACCCCCCTTCTTGCCCTCCCCTG